>BLSH010063815.1:922753-960047 GCA_018402905.1 Glandirana rugosa
AACTATGATGTAGGAGATAGAGAGCTGTTGGCCATTAAATCGACCCTGGAAGAATGGTAATATCTTTTGGAAGGAGCCTTGCACCCAATATTGATCTACACCGACCATAAAAATTTGGAATACCTAAGAACAGCTAAAAGACTGAAACCCCGCCAGGCCTGCTGGGCTCTTTACTTCTCCTGATTTCTTTTCCATATCACGTACAGGCCTGGGTCGAAAAATGTGAAACCTGATGCCTTATCTCGGATGTTCTGTGAGTCTGGAGTTTCGGCTTCCCCGGATACCATCCTTCTTCCAAGAAATTTCCTTCTGCCCCAAGAAGTTCTATTGTCACAAATCAGGCTAACTATCACCGGTTCCTCTGGACCACCTGATTCCGGATAAGTGACAAAAGACGGGCTGTGGTGGCACGGCAATCAAATTTTCATAACCAAGGAACAACGCCTAACCGTACTTCAACTCTGTCATGACCATAAATGGGCCGGACATTTTGGCGCTCGTAAGACTACTGAGCTACTTCTACGCTCCTTTTGGTGGCCGTCAGTGGGCAAAGACTGTCAGAAGTATGTCAGTTCCTGTTCCACATGTTCTCAGAACAAGACCTGTAAAGCCAGAGCCTGGGGCTCATTAAACCCACTACCAGTACCTGAAATGCCCTGGTCCAGAATTTCAATGGACTTTATTGTGGAGTTGCTACCGGCGGAAGGACAAACGCTATCTTTGTCATTGTGGATCGTTTGACAAAGATGGCACATTTTCTCCCTATGAAGGGCACCTTCGCCACTGCTGAAACTGTGGAAATCTTTATCAAAGAGATAGTCCGCCTTCACAGAGTACCGACCAGCATAGTTTTGGACCGAGGAGTCCAATTCACCTCCCGGTTCTGTGAAGCACTCTGCTCGTCTCAGGATATTGAGTTGGCCTTTTCGCCTGCTTACCACCCTCAAACAAACAGCCAAACTGAACGGACAAATCAGGCCATAGAGCAGTACCACCGTTGTGTCTCATCCTTCTCACAGATGGACTGGGTCACACTACTACCACTGGCAAAATTTGCCTATAATAACACCGTTTATTCTGTTACTAAACAGTCCCCATTCTAGGCAAACTACGGGTATCATCCTACATTTGTACCTAGTTTCACTTCCGAAAGTTCTGTACCAGCTGTCCTAGAAACTGTAAAATCCCAGGAGAAAAATCAGAGACTATTACAGGAGACACAATCTAAAACTCAGGAGCACAATAATGATGCATATGACAAGAAGAGGCATGGAGAATTGGATCTCCAACCAGATGACCGAGTCTGGCTTGCCACTAGAAACCTAAAACTGACTTGTCCTTCAAAAAAGCTGGGGCCTAGATTCATTGGCCCATTCCATGTGAAAAGAAAAATCAACCGGGTGGCATATGAACTTCATCTGCCCTCTACCTTACGGATCCATCCAATTTTTCATATCACCCTGCTGAAACCTGTAGTCACTGATCCCTTTCCGGGATGGTCAACTCCTCCACCAGAACCGGTTCTAATAGATGGGGAGGAGGAGTTTGAAATTTAAGCCATCTTGGCATGCAGGAGGAGGGGTGGCAAATGTGCATGCGGAACAGCTAATCAACACTTTCTGGAGAAACCAGTCTGGAAGAAATGCCCACGGGGGCATGTGGAGGCTGCCTCTTGGGGGGGGGGGGGCAATGTCAGGGATCGTCATCTGCTCAGCTGAGGAATCAAGCTGAAAAGCCTGTTCATGTGTGCAGGTGCACACGGTCATTGGCGCCAGACGGCCTATTTGAATGGGCAGCACCAGGGTGCAAGTGCTGTCCGTTTACAGCGTTTGGGTGTACCTGAGAGACTGTTCTCTGTTCCTGAGTTTCTGTGTTCCTGTGACCCGGCTTACCCTGACCCTGATTGTCTTCTGCCTGCACTGACCTCTGCTTGCCCACGACCTCTCTTTTGGATTATCTGCTGCCAGCCCGCTGCCAACCTTGCCTGTCTCTGACCACCCTTGTGCCTGCTCCTTCTGTACCGCATTGCCAGCCAGTTCAAGACAAAAAGGGGGGGGGGGAGGAGAGAATTGGGATTTTAAATGAAGCCATGATGTGGTAAATCATGTGCTTCCATCCCTGTTATTTAGAAAAATCAAATATATAGGTTGGGACTTTAAATGACACGTGCAGTGGGAATGAAGCAGAAGATGGATATAATATAAAAATGTTTATTTGAGAGAATATAGATTGCATGAGCAATAGTACAAAAATAGACAATAGCATGATTAAACAATATAGTATCAATAAATGACCATATCAATTCACAACATGATTATACATTGTTATAATGGAACTATATATAATAAAAACATGATATTCCACAATTCTCTGATCCATCTATTCTCATGTATGTACACATAATTCAGTGTGCACAGATAATGATCTGTGCACTCCATGGGTTAGTGGTGCCCGCTGGAAGATATTGCCCAATCAGGGTGAAAAAAGGGATAAGCAGTTGTTGGCTCTACGCGTTTCGTGATTGACCATCACTCATTAGGAGCAAGCTTTAATTTAACTGGAAAAAAAGTAAAAAATTAGATATTATCTTGTATGTGTTGTGGGAGCCAAAACTGGGGATGGGAGAACCCACCCCAGATATGAGACCCGCATATCTGCAATGCCTACCACGTCCGTGCGTCAACGGTGCACCCGCATTCAAGCGGGCCAGGAGCTGAGTCGGGAGAAATGGCATTGGCCCCACCGGGGGCGGCGCCCAGCAAGGCAAAACTCCAGCACATTGGACCTGTGAATGATAATGAGCAATGAGGAAGGAATATGTAATGTGCAGGTGACAGGTGAGTGTGAAAGTAATATGTTGATATGTAAGGGTGTGGGTGAATGAAAGTGTGGAAATATGAAACAAAATGGAAGCTAAGAAAGGAGGCAAAGAGGAAAGTGAAGGGGGAGAAAGGGTTGGCGAGTGAAGAGGAAGGAATAGTGGGGAGAAAACAGCACCTCCTGAAGGGGAGGATAAGTGAAAAGAGAGAACTGGAAACATGAACCAGACTGTTACCTGGAATGTTGAAAATGTAGAATAGCCGTGTGCGACGTGAGCTGCATGAGTGCAACATGCCGGAGGTGTCCATAACCACGCCGGGCAACGCCAGATATAGACGCCGCAGCCAATCACTCTAGTTCATGTTTCCAGTTCCTGATACAAAGCACTGCAATCCACTCTGTCCGGTGGACACAGCTTTCGCAAATTGCGCAGCTGTGCACATGAGCAGGGTGATGTACAAGTATGGTATCTGCTGAAGCCAGCAGTAAAATTACTGTTTGGCCGGTATCCAGTTGGTTAAAAGATTTTTTTTTAATAGATTCTTTATTTACAGGATATGAGTACATGCATACCAAAATACATATCATGTAACCGACATATATACGCTGATTAAAATACATATAGCTTTGGAACAAGCCAGGGGAGCAGCTTATGTATAAGTCAGACATACACTATAATACCAAAAGTATTGGGATGCCTGCCTTTACACTCACATGAACTTTAATGGCATCCCAGTCTTAGTCCATAGGGTTCAATGTTGAGTTGGCCTACCCTTTGCAGCTATAACAGCGTCAACTCTTCTGGGAGGGCCACCCACAAGGTTTAGGGGTGTGTCTATGGGAATGTTTTACCATTCTTCCAGAAGCACATTTGTGAGTTCAGGCACTGATGTGGACAAGAAGGCCTGGTTCACAGTCTCCGCTCTAATTCATCCCAAAGGTGTTCTATCGTGTTGAGGTCAGGACTCTGTGCAGACCAGTCAAGTTCCTCCCCTCCAAACTCGCTCATCCATGTCTTTATGGACCTTGCTTTGTATACTGGTGCACAGTCATGTTGTAACCAGAAGGGGTCATCCCCAAACTGTTCCCACATAGTTGGGAGCATGAAATTGTCCAAAATGTTTTGGTATGCTGATGCCTTAAGAGTTCTCTTCACTGGAACTAAGGGGCCAAGCCCAACCCCTGAAAAACAACCCCACACCATAACCCCCACCTCCACCAAATGATTTGGACCAGTGCACAAAGCAAGGTCCATAAATACATGGATGGGCGATGATATTGAACCCTACGGAATAAGACTGGGATGCCATTAAAACTCATATGCGTGTAAAGGCAGGTGTCCCAATACTTTTGGTAATATAGTGTACATTGTAAAGGCTGTACATACATGTATAAATCACCAGTGGGCATGTCTCACTAAGGGTGTAAACCCATAAAAGACAGCATGTACTGCACCCAAAGCCCTTTTCCTTATTTTCATTACAGATTCAAAAAACAGCTGAATAAAATCATACTGTTCTCAAAATAGTCAGAATGGGAGAAACAAAAAAAAGGGAGGGGGGGGGGGGAGAGAGGGAAAAGAGGATAGAAGGTCAAGGAAGGGCAAGGGAAGAGATGCACGTCCTTCTCCTGGTGTCCCATCCCCTCCTCCGAGAGGGACTTGATTGCTCCAGGATGGATTTGTACTCTACAAAGAACATGGTTAAAAGCTTTGATTTCTCTATTGAGATAATCTGTGGCCACCTGGCATTCTAGTGTGAACACTGGTGGAACAACAGGAAACACAAGAGTGGCTTCAAACATTGTCTTTTCACAAGGAAATGTTGTAGTACATGCTTTTCTTTATGAGGAAGGGAAAAGTATTTAGCATCTGCCTCTGTATGTGAGTCAGTGCAAACGTAATAAATAGCAGTCGCTTTATCATTTAGACTGCATATTTGTGCATGCCACTCTGTGCTTTCATTTTGTCAACAATATTGCTTTTCCTAAATACTGAGTTTTAGAATGACATTGTATACTAACTAAAGATTTGGAATTGATGCTATTCTGTAAATACAGTTCCAAGGACATAACTCTTGAGCTACGTTTACTCTGAAACTTGGGCAAGTCTGACACCACCTTATGGGCCCTAGTTATGTTTTAAGCTCAGGTTAAGACAAAGTAAATGTCAAGTGTACTAACAACATGTTGATAAAATATAAGACAGTTTACTAAATGCAATTAATATTTTTTGTCAAGGTATCATTTCATTTGTATGTTGTATTTTTTATGATAGTGAACATTGAACTTAATCTCAGAGGAGCTCACATTGTTAGGATTGATGTCTTTTGTTTGGCATCCAAATCCCAGTTCAAAGAACAGAATTCTAAGCTGGTGCCAGACCACTGCTTCAGTAAATCTAAAAATAACACAAACATCAAAACTGACTAAATAAATGACATTTCGGGGGTGATAGGACAGAGTTAAAAGTCAACCCTGGCATGCCACACAAACAGAGTGTATTCCAGGGGTCAGTGGAGTAGGTCTATATCTGAAATCCCCTTTCCAATTTCCACAAAGTAGCACTCGTTTCAAGTTCACCACTGGGAATGAGAGGAGGAGAGCAGCAATCGATTCAGCTTCTCGTATATTCTAAAAAAATCAATCTTAAATGTAGGAATGCAGGCTGCAATCTCATTATGGATGCACCTATAAGTGGGGGCAGTCCTGCTGGGTTGGTGGCTGTGTCCTGATACTTATAGAGATGGCAGGGTTGTGATTGATCTTTTGCTGACCTCAGCAATCTGCACCTTTTAACTTGCACACTGCACTAGCTTCTTTTTTTCCACATGGGATCAAATTGGTTATTTAAACCCTGTATGGAACAAGGTCAGCAGGGACTGGAAAAATGTCTGTATGTGTCCATTAGTGTAAAATTGGTCATGCATTACTGATTAACAGCAATCATTTAATTCCCATATCAAGTGCATGGCTGTTTCCCACTTGAAAATCTCTACTGATATCTGAAGTATGCTCAGACTAGAGTAGGAAAAGTATATGCATGGGTTAAGGAGACCTGACTGAAATATAAAAACATCACATTATCCAGCCATGTTTTGCCAATAAAATTTTATTTCTATGCTCACCAAGTAATTCTGCATCCAACTGCTGCTGCCTCTTGTCTGACAGTGAGAGTTCATACTGACTGCCTGCACTAAATCACCCTGCATGGCATTTGTCTGCATCCTTTTATACTTAAGCAGTAACCAAAAAAAGATGGAACACAGGACAGATGTTAAATTTATGTTTGAAAATAATTTTTTTACCCATCTGACACTGTAGCATTTTACTACCTATATTCAGTGCCTGCTGCATTTTCTATTAATACTTACATACTTTTTTCTTTTATATACAGTATCTCAAAAAGTGAGTACACCCCTCACATTTTTGTGAATATTTTGTTATATCTTTTCATGTGACAACACTGAATAAATGACACTTTGCTACAATGTAAACTGTGTTTTTTACATTCCCAAGATGTTGAGTTTTTCTCCTCCTCTCTCTTTTCACAGGGTCTGGCTCAGCTATCCTTTTCATTACTCTATTCTGGGTACTGAATTCCTGTATGTATTTCTGAACATCAGCTGCTATATCATTTAAATGGTGCTCATTGTATCTATATATAGTATCTCAAAAAGTGAGTACACCCCTCACATTTTTGTAAATATTTTATTATAACTTTTCTTGTGACAACACTGAAGAAATGACACTTTGCTACAAAGTATACAGCTTGTATAACTGTAAATTTGCTGTCCACCTCAAAATAACTCAACACACAGCCATTAATGTGGCCACCATTATTTTCTAGCACTGCCTTAACCCTCTTGGGCATGGAGTTCACCAGAACTTAACAGGTTGTCCCTGGAGTCCTCTTCCACTCCTCCATGACGACATCATGGAGCTGGTCGATGTTAGAGACCTTGCGCTCCTCCACCTTCCGTTTGAGGATGCCCCACAAATGCTCAATGGGGTTTAGGTCTGGAGACATGCTTGGCCAGTCCGTCACCTTTACCCTCAGCTTCTTTAGCAAGGCAGTGGTCATCTTGGAGGTGTGTTTGGGGTCGTTATGTTGGAATACTGCCTTGTGGCCCAGTCTTGGAAGGGAGGGGATCATGCTCTCCTTCAGTATGTCACAGTACATGTTGGCATTCATGATTCCCTCAATGAACTGTAACCCCCAGTGCCGGCAGCACTGATGCAGCCCCAGACCATGACACTCCCACCACCATGCTTGACTGTTTATCTTGGTCTCATCAGACCACGGGACATGGTTCCAGTAATCCATGTCCTTAGTCTGCTTGTCTTCAGCAAACTGTTTGCGGGCTTTCTTGTGCATCACCTTTAGAAGAGGCTTCCTTCTGGGACGACAGTGTAAAGGAAATTTGTAAGTGCTGTATATAATTGTGTTCTATTTTGTATGTATTGCACATTGCACTCATTGTGCACACGGCACTAATACTATTTTCATGACATGTTTGCATTCTTTCGAGTCCTGATTAGAATTAGCCTGCCTTGTTACCATACAAGTACAATTGTAATATTTAATGTGATACCTACGTAATCATGTTTATAAAAACCTTCAATTGCATCATAATAAAGCAGAGAAGTTATTTGGAAAGATGCTGAGTGTATATTTTATGTCTGTTTCCTACTGCAGTAGTTATTTTTAATTTGGAGCCACTAATCAATATGAGGATTGGAGTTGCCTATCTATAAAATTCCAGAACAGCCATGCAGACCAATTTGATGCAATGTGCAGCGTATGGTCTGAGCACTGACAGGCTGACCCCCCACCACTTCAACCTCTGCGGCAATGCTGTCAACACTCATATGTCTATAGAAACATTTCCATATTATATTACTATATGTGTAGTTATCTATTTCAGTTTTTGCAAATAAATGAAGTTTATGTGAGTCATTTTAATCAGTTAATATATTTGTAAGATTATCTGCATTCCAAGTTGTTTATACGTGGATTACCTGATTATACAGGTATATGAGAAAGGGGAATTGTAAAATGGGATTGTCAGGAACCATGAATCAGAATGAGACAGAAAATGCAGTAAAAATCACACTTTTTAATAAAATGGTAAAGATGGTACAAATAGTAAATGTAGTGAAAACAAGCCAGGGTTTGGTAGCCAAATCGGGTAATCAGAACAAGCCAGGAAATCAGGAAGACAGAGATCAGCGTGGTCGGAGGCAGCAGACAGGATCAGGAACCAGAAGGGGCGTCAGCCAGGTGTAACATAAATGTAAGCGTGTAAGATAGATTTGCGAGATGTGATGTGATTTATAGAAGTAGTATAATCATAGATGTAGTTTAATTCTGTGTTATTAAAAATATAGTATTCAATGTCAGCCATGCACATATGTCCTTTACTTAGCATCTGAAAAGAACAGAGTCAGCTCCAGGGACAGAGTTGACACCTAGACGCTAATAAGATTTCCCAATCAGAATATTCCAAGATTTGTCACCTTCTTGAAGCTTCAAACAGAAATCCCGGTCTTCTTGTCTACAAGTATCGGCAGGGGGCAAGAGAAGGCCCCAGAAAGTCTACAAGCTTTGATTAGTATCAACAGATCAAAAGAATACATTTTATCTCTCATAAAAGCAGAAATATTAGCGGCAAAGAGATGAAAATAATTCCTTTGGATCGTACACAGGTTGGGCTACAAATACATATCAGTCGGTATTTATAGCATGTGTAGAACCTTGGCAAATAACGCAAAACCGTTAGATGGCGCTGGATTGCGGCAGGTAGGCGGTGACTGATACTTTTGCAATTGGAGCAATCCGCTGGTATTGGAAATCCTATCCATAACCCATCGGTTAGCGCCGTTCTGATCCAATTAGACGCTGGTCATTTCAGAACATGAAACATCCTGTGGGCTGGGATGGGAACACCCCCCAGGGTTGATTGGCCAGCCCACATCCATATTCCATTAAATTGGGGAGTCTGAGATATGGGTGCTCTCATGAAGTCCGTTTTAAACTGGGGAGTCTCCATGAAATTTTCCGACACACTTCTGTCCAGGGATAAGTTGCGGTAACTTTTATTTCTGTTTTTATTCCTTTTTATTTTTATAGCGAATTGCCAATTGTATGTATTGTCTGTGTTGTATTTTTTGTAACTCCTTTTTCTTTGTATATACTCTATGCACTGCCCACTTTCGGAATATGAAATGTTAAAATGAAACGTGGCTTCTGTGTACTAAGCTGGGACTCATATCTCTGTAGAGATTGTTGTATTTTAGTGCCTAAATATTCGATTTAACCACTGCACCCCCAGAAGGATTTCCCACTGTAGGGCCAGAGCACTTTTTACGTTTCGGCACTGTGTCGCTTTCACTGACAATTGCGCAGTGATGCGACGTTGTACCCAAACAAAATTCCTGTTGAGAAATAGCCCAAATGAGTTGATTCTTCCCTGGGTGGCCAGCAGCCTTGGGAGAATGGTAAGTCTTGAGCAAAGCAGTGCGGAGACTCTCAGGGACAAAGCAGCTGTCACAAGGTTTCTCGGGAGGAGAATGGATCTGAGCGGCAAGAATTCTGTCATCCAAAGGTGAAGTAAGACTGGTATGAACAGTAGCCGGAATATGGTCGGGAGGTATCACAAGAACAGGAACTAACTCCATCTGGAAAGCGGAGGAAAACTGTTGTGACAATGCATCAACCCTTACATTCTTAGTACCAGGTAAGAATTAAACTATGTAATAGAAGCTTGACAGAAAAAGAGCCCATCACGCCCTTCTGGGAGATAAGCATTTTGCCTCAGACAAGAATGTGAGATTCTTATGGTCAGTCAAAATGAGGACCGGCACAGTGGTACCTTCCAGGCCTCTATTCCTTAAGAGCTAAAATGATAGCTAACAACTCTGTCTCGTAATTGCATTCCGCAGAAGACAATTTCTTGGAAAAGTAGCCACAAGGATGCATAACGCTCTCAGATGTAGGACGTTGAGACACAAGGGCACCAACTCCAGTCTCAGATGCATCAACCTCAAGAATGAAGGGTAACATAGGATCAGGATGTGCCAACACAGGAGCTGAAACAAAGGCAGCCTTAAGAGACTCAAAGGCTTTAATGGAATCCGTAGACCAATTCTGTGGGTTACCATCTATTCTGGTCATATCAGTCAGGGGTTTGACCAGAGGAGAGAATTTACGACTACATTTCCGATAATAATTGGCAAAGCCAAGAAAATGTTGTAGCGGACGTAGACCTACGGGTCAAGGCCACTGTAGAACTGCAGCTAGTTTCTCTGGGTCCATCAAAAAACCAGCAGTGGAAATGACATAACCCAGAAATTTACCCTGTTCACGATGGAACTCACACTTTTCCAACTTGCAATACAAGTTATTATCTCTGTAGCACATAGGAGACATCTGTGTGGTGGCTCTCTAGGGATTTAGAATATATGAGAATATCGTGAAGATAAACCACCACTCATTGATGCAACATTTCTCGGAGGATATCGTTGTTGAATTCCTGAAAAACTGTAGGAGCGTTGCAAAGACCAAATGGTATTACGAGGTATTCATAATGTCCTGTCTTGGTATTAAACACAGTTTTCCATTAGTTGCCCTTCTTGATCCTTACGAGATTGTATGCCACACTCAGATCGAGCTTTGTGAAAACTGTTGCTCTGTTAAGCAGTCAAATGTTATCAACAAAATCGGATAAGCATTCTTAATCGTGATGCAAGTTAGACCCCTAAAATCCATACAAGGTCTAAGTTCACAATTCTTATTTTTCACAAAGAAGAAGCCAGCACCAGCAGGAGACAAGGATTTGGGGATGAACCCTCGAGAGTACGTCTGAAATATATCCTCCATGGCTTTACCCTCCGAGACAGACAAAGGGTAAACTCAGCCACGAGGGGGGTAGCACCAGGTTAAGGGTCAGTTGCGCAATCATATGACCAGTGTGGAGGCAAACCACCGGCTTGACCTTTGTCAAAGACATTGCCAAATTTTCGGTATTCATTTGGCAGAGAGGAGAGGGAAGAGGTGCACAAAACCTTGGCCATTTTCCGAAAACACGTCTTATTGCATTGTGGCGACCAGGAAAGAACCTCAGCATGAAGCAAATCAAAAGAGGGGTTGTGCCTCTGTAACCAAGGACAACCAATAACCACCGGGTAATGGGGTGAAGAAATACCTTGAAATTGGATTATCTCATGGTGAAGAGCCCCTACAGCTATAGTCAATGGAGCAGTCTCATGAGTCACATGGGCAGGCTGTAGAGGTCTCCCAACAATAGCCTCAATGGCAAGTGGAGTGACATGAAGCTGCAGCGAAATTAAGTGCTTAGACACAAAGGCACTATCTATGAACAGGCCTCCCCAGAGTCGATTAGAGCCTCTGTCTCGATGGACAACTTAGACCAAGTAAGGGTAACCGGAGCTAAGGATTTATCCTTCAGGATAACTGGGGACATAACAACGCCACCTATAGTCTGTCCCCTACAAGACCTCAGGTGCAAGCACCCCCCCGGACGGGTAAGAATAGACTTCAAAAAGTGACCTGCCTGGCCACAATAAAGGAACAGTCTCTCCCTCTTCCTAAAGGCTTTCTATTCCGCAGAGAGACGTGTGAAGCCCAACTGCATGGGTTCTACTTCACTGGCAGAATCAGTACCAGGAGGTATGGGAGGTGAGGGAGGCAAGAGTGGGACTGCAAAGCTTGGAGCCAAATGTACAGGAGGCTTCTGCAAGCTCTCCTTAAAGGAAGGAGACAATGAGAATGGCAAACGTGATTAACTTCTCCTGATCTGTAGGTATGTCTTGAGCAGTGGCGTATCATAAAAACAGTGGGCCCGTGTGCAAGAATCCATGTGGCCCCCCCCCCCGAAGGGGAGAAAATGGGCGTGGTTTAAACTGCGCTAGATGGTGGGTGTGGCTTAAAAGGGTGTAGTTAAAGAGTCTTGAGGTGACTTGCATAGTGCAGAATGTGGCAATGTTAAATGGGAGTGTGCAGTGTAGAATGGGGTGGCGACAGAGAGAGCGATAAAGAGCGACAGAAAGAGAGAGCGATATAGAGCAACAGAAAGAGAGAGCGATATAGCGCAACAGAGAGAAAGAGAGCGCGATATAGAGCGACAGAGAGAGAGAGAGTGCGATATAGAGCAACAGAGAGAGAGAAAGCGTGATATAGAGCGACAGAGAGAGAGAGAGCGTGATATAGAACGAGAGAGAGCGCGATATAGAGCAACAGAGAGAGCGAGAGCGCGATATAGTGCGACAGAGAGAGCGCGATATAGAGCGACAGAGAGAGAGAGAGCACGATATAGAGAGAGAGCGCGATATAGAGCGACAGAGAGAGAGAGAGCGCGATATAGAGCAACAGAGGGAGAGAGAGCGCGATATATAGAGAGAGAGAGCGCGATATAGAGCGACAGAGAGAGCGATATAGAGCGACAGAGAGGGAGAGAGCGCGATATAGAGCGACAGAGAGAGAGCGATATAGAGCGACAGAGAGAGAGAGCGATATAGAGCGTCAGAGAGAGAGCAATATAGAGCGACAGAGGGAGAGAGCGATATAGCGCGACACAGAGAGAGAGAGCGATATAGAGCGACAGAGAGAGAGCGATATAGAGCGACAGAGAGAGAGAGCGATATAGAGCGACAGAGAGAGAAAGAGAGCGATATAGAGCGAGAGAGAGAGAGCGATATAGAGCGAGAGAGAGAGAGAGCGATATAGAGCGACAGAGAGAGAGAGAGAGCGCAATATAGAGAGAGAGAGCGATATAGAGCGACAGAGAGAGAGTGATATAGAGCGACAGAGAGAGAGAGAGCGCGATATAGAGCGACAGAGAGAGAGAGAGCGATGTAGAGCGACAGAGAGAGTGATGTAGAGCGACAGAGAGAGAGAGCGACAGAGAGAGAGATCGATATAGAGCGACAGAGAGAGAGAGCGATATAGAGCGACAGAGTGAGAGAGCGATATAGAGCGACAGAGAGAGAGAGCGATATAGAGCGACAGAGAGCGATATAGAGCAATATAGAGCGACAGAGAGAGAGAGCTATATAGAGGGACAGAGAGAGAGAGCGATATAGAGCGACAGAGAGAGCGATATAGAGCGACAGAGAGAGAGAGCAATATAGAGCGACAGAGAGAGAGAGAGATATAGAGCGACAGAGAGAGAGAGAGAGATATAGAGCGACAGAGAGAGAGAGCGATATAGAGCGACAGAGAGAGAGCGATATAGAGCGACAGAGAGAGAGAGCGTTATAGAGCGACAGAGAGAGAGAGAGCGATATAGAGCGACAGAGAGAGAGAGCGATATAGAGCGACAGAGAGAGAGGGAGCAATATAGAGCGACAGAGAGAGAGAGCGATATAGAGCGACAGAGAGAGAGCGATATAGAGCGACAGAGAGAGATAGAGCGACAGAGAGAGAGAGCGATATAGAGCGACAGAGAGAGAGCTATATAGAATGACAGAGAGAGAGCGATATAGAGCGACAGAGAGAGCGCGATATAGAGCGAGAGAGAGATAGAGATAAAGAGAGAGAGAAAGAGCGATATAGAGAGAGAGCGTGCGCGATATAGAGCGAGAGAGATATAGAGCGACAGATATATAGAGCGACAGAGAGAGAGATATAGAGCAACAGAGAGAGATATAGAGCGACAGAGAGAGCTATAGAGCGACAGAGCGCTAAAGAGCGAGAGAGCGAGCTAGAGAAAAAGGACAGACAGACACACAGTCCAGATGCGTACAGTGTTCCGCCATTTAGTGATGCTGGTTATATAGACCATGTCATTGGAGAGTCAAGCCACACTCTAGATATGTTGTACCATAAAATGTATGCATATTCGTTTTATAAATACCTTTGACTCTATTGTAGGGACTTGTCACACTCTTAAGGACTTGCTTGCATAATATTTTTCAGCAGATTTCTGGGAATGTGGGAAAACGAGGAGGTTAGTAATGGGTATACATACACACAGGCCACTTTATTAAGTACATCTGTGTTCCTTTGTGCTTTTCATCCTCTGCAAAACTTAAATAGCATGTCACTTTTGGCGCGTGGTGCCGTCTGCCAAACGTGACTAATGCAGTTTTATGGAGCCTTGCCAGAACCACACTGCAATATTGTGCAATTATAGAAATAAAATCAGGTGGTGAGAACGCAATATATTTCCTCACCACCTGACAAACACCTCTGAAAAGCGATCCAAGTGTGGATCACTTTACAGAGGGGTGGCAGATATTTCTATTGGGAGCAACACAACACACTTCAGTATGTTAAAAATAGAATCATATTGTATAGTGTTTTTTATATTTTAAAATACACTGTTATCACTAAAAAAAATGCCTTCTGTTTTTGAGTGGCATTCCACTTAAACCTGTTCCCACCCACATTCTTTGCCTATTCTATCTAACCCTGATAAAGAAAAGATTGCCATACTTACCTATTCTGAAGGTGCACCGGTCCCATCCAAGGCTGAGCTGTCAGTGGTGGCTTCTGTGTGTAGGAGGAGAAGCTGCAGTATTGCCAAGTACAACCAAGTCAGCAGTAAGGGCTCAACACTTGTGGCAAAGCATGGTGCTCTTCCAAAAAGCGATTCACACTTGGATCATTTTTCAGAGGTCTTTGACTGGTGGCTAGGGGATGATATGTCACCTCCTCAAAGGCTGTTTTAGCACCTAAAAAGGCACACTACTATGCTACAACCATGTACATTGCATGAAGTTACAGGGCTGATCCATTCACTTACAGAGGTCTACTGCCTTTGCAGCTAAAAGAGAAGTATAACTTTTTAAAAAACGAAACATTCATACTCCCCTAGTTGGCTGCAGCACTGACCCCAGCTGCATCTGTCCCCCACTGCCTCTAGGAATAAGAACTGAGCAATCAAAACTGCTGGTTGCTCGGTTCCCAGTCATCAGTGAGCAGAGAGCTGTGAATGTCAGTCAGTCCCTCCAGAGCTCACTGGCATTCCAGGCTATGGAGGGGGAGAGAGTGGCTGAGCCAGGTGTCATTCCAAGGTCCTGGGTGTATCCTGACCATAATTTCAGGATCTTTTCAGACCCTAGACCCACCGAGAGATAAAGAGCGAGAGAGAGAGAGAGATAAAGAGCGCGAGAGAGAGAGAGAGAGAGATAAAGAGCGACAGAGAGAGAGAGAGAGATAAAGAGCGAGAGAGAGAGAGAGAGAGAGAGAGATAAAGAGCGACAGAGAGAGAGAGAGATAAAAAGCGACAGAGAGAGAGAGATAAAGAGCGACAGAGAGAGAGAGATAAAGAGCGACAGAGAGAGAGAGATAAAGAGCGACAGAGAGAGAGATAAAGAGTGACAGAGAGAGAGAGAGAGAGAGAGAGAGATAAAGAGCCACAGAGAGAGATAAAGAGCGACAGAGAGAGATATAGAGCGACAGAGAGATATAAAGCGACAGAGAGATATAAAGCGACAGAGAGATATAGAGAAACAGAGAGATATAAAGCGACAGAGAGATATAGAGCGACAGAGGGAGATATAGAGCGTCAGAGAGAAAGAGCGACAGAGAGATATATAGAGCGACAGAGAGAGATATAGAGCGACAGAGAGAGATATAGAGCGACAGAGAGAGATAAAGAGCGACAGAGAGAGATATAGAGCGACAGAGAGAGATAAAGAGCAACAGAGAGATATATAGAGCGACGGAGAGAGATAAAGAGCGACAGAGAGAGATATAGAGCGAAAGAGAGAGATAAAGAGCGACAGAGATAGATATAGAGCGACAGAGAGATAAAGAGCGACAGAGAGAGATATAGAGCAACAGAGAGAGCTATAGAGCGACAGAGAGAGATAGAGAGAGCGATAGAGAGAGATATAGAGCGACAGAGAGATAAATAGCGACAGAGAGAGATATAGAGTGACAGAGAGAGATATAGAGTGACAGAGAGAGATATAGAGCGACAGAGAGATAAAGAGCGACAGAGAGAGCTATAGAGCGACAGAGAGAGATATAGAGCGACAGACAGAGCGCTAAAGAATGAGGGAGAGAGCTAGAGAAGAGAAAAACAGCTAAAAAGGAGCGACAGACAGACAGGGTCGGACGACAGACAGACAGGGTGGAAGACAGACAGACAGGGTGGAAGACAATCAGGGTGGAAGACAGACAGACAGGGTGGAAGACAGACAGACAGGGTGGAAGACAGGCAGACAGACAGGGTGGAAGACAGACAGACAGGGTGGAAGACAGACAGACAGACAATGTGGAAGACAGACAGACAGGGTGGAAGACAGACAGACAGACAATGTGGAAGACAGACAGACAGGGTGGAAGACAGACAGACAGACAATGTGGAAGACAGACAGGGTGGAAGACAGACAGACAGGGTGGCAGACACACAGGGTGGAATACAGACAGACACACAGGGTGGAATACAGACAGACAGACAGGGTGGAATACAGACAGACAGGGTGGAAGACAGAGAGATGTGAAAAGTCTGCAGCAAACCTCGTTTCTCTGAATCCTAGCAGGTGCAGCAGAGGACTGCTGTGTCTGTGTGCAACGGCTCAGCTCAGTGGTGGCTGCAGGCAGGGATTTAGGGAAGGCCTGGCTCCTCTTCACACCTGCTGACTCCAGCCCATGCAGAATCCAGCAACTCGTACTACTCACACACACACAGACACACACACAAACAGACACACACACAGACACACACAGAGTCTGCAGCATACCTGTTTCTCTGAGTCCTGGCTCCTCTTCACTCCTGATGCCAGCAGCCAGCCCACGCACAACCCAGCAGCAACTCCTTCTGCTCCTCAGCCCTTCTCCCACGCTGCAAAGCTCTGCTCTCACAATTTATAGAGTGCAGCCACTGCACTCATGGCATATCACTCCACCAGGCATCATTTGTAAAGGAGTGGGCGGTGCCGGCCGGGACTAGAGAAGAGGCATCGGAAAATGGGGCTTCCGCCGCCACTCTTCTTGTAAAAAAAAAAAAACAGTCCCTGAGCTCCTAGCCTGTACGCACACTTGGGACCCTAAAAAATGACCCTGATATTTTTTTCTTCTCTACTCCATGTGTGCAGAGTGTGACAGGACACAGTGGGCCCCCCTGACCTGGAGGCCCGTGTGCAATGAACACTCTGAACACATGGATAATACGCCACTGGTTTTGAGCTGCTATCTCATCTTTTGATGTTATCCGATAAACCATGAGAAAAAACAGTCATGAGGGCCTCATTGTTCCAAGCGACCTCTGCTGCCAGAGTATGGAATTCAATGGCGTAATCTGCAACAGTTCTCCTAATCTGTTTGATGGACACGAGGCTCTTGGCAGCAGAGGTGCAGCTTGCGGGAACGTCAAATATCCTTTTAAAGGAAGCCACAAACTCAGGGTAATTCAGGACAATGGGTTTTTGCATCTCTCATAGAGTGTTTGCCCAGGCCAAGGCTCTATTAGAAAGCAAAGAAATAATGAAGCCTACTTTGAACACCTGGGGCAGCATCTCAAAGTATATCCCAATCTGGTTGAGAAACCCTCTGCATTGAACTGGATTGCCCCCAAATTGCTGGGGAAGCAGAGCGGAACCAGACATACCTCTTACAGAGGTAATATTCGAGGCGGGAGCCCGCACAGATACTGGAGCAGCAGCAGGGATAACCTGCAACACAGGTTGTACTGGGACAGCTGCAGTAGGAGGATCCAGGTGAGCAGTGCAAATTAGGAGCGTCTGTAACGCTATGGCAAACTGATCCATGCGGTGATCTTCCTCATTCAACCTGGAAAAAATATTACCACTAGATGGATTGCCTGCATCTTCTGAATTCATGGCCTTCGCCTACTATCAGGAATCATGAATCAGACTGAGACAGAAAATGCAATAAAAATCACACCTTTTAACCGCTTCAATACAGGAAACTTACACCCCCTTCCTGCCCAGACCAATTTTCAGTTTTCAGTGCTCTCACAGTTTGAATGCCAATTACTCAGTCATGCAACACTGTACCCAAACATAATTTTTATATTTTTTTCACACAAATAGAGCTTTCTTTTGGTGGCATTTAATCACCTCTGGGTTTTTTTTATTTTTTGCGACATAAGGAAATAATAATAAAAATTTGATTACATTTGGCAAATAAGTCATTTTTGTTCATAAATTTAGGCCAAAACTTATGCTGCTACATATCTTTGGTAAAAATAACCCAAATAAGTGTATATTATTTGGTCTGTGTGAAAGTTATAGAGTCTACAAGCTATGGTGCCAATCACTGAAAATTGATCACACCAGATGCACTGACAGCTTTCTCGAGGCCCTGAAATGTCAGGAAAGTACAAATACCCCCCAAATCACCCATTTTTGAAAAGTAGACATTCCAAGGTATTTAGTAAGAGGCATGGCAAGTTTTTTGAAGTTGTATTTTTTCCCACAATTCTTGGGAAAATTAGGAAATTATTATTTTTTTTTTTACACAAAAGTTATTTCTCACACACAGCATATGCATACTTCCAATTACACCCCAAAATACATTCTGCTACTCCACCTGAGTATAGCGCTACTACATGTGTGTGACTTTTTCACAGTCTGGCCACATAGAGAGGTCCAACATGTAGGGAGCACCATCAGATGTTCTAGGAGCATAAATTAGACATCTAATTTCCTAACAACCTATTAAACTATTGAAGGCCCTGGACCACCAGAACAGTGGAAATACCCACAAAATGACCTCATTTTGTAAAGCAAACACCCCAATGTATATTCTATGAGGCATTATAAGTCTTTTGAACGGTTCATTTTTTTCCACAAGTCTTCGAAAAACGTGGAAAGAAAATGAAAACACTTTTATTTTTACACAAAATGGTTAATTTATAAGATATTTCTAACACATAGCATGTACATAGCAAAAATGATCCCCAAAATATATTCTGCTACTCATCCTGAGTATGGCGATACCACATGTGTGAGACTTTTACACAGCCTGGACACAGAGAGGTCAAACATGTAGGGAGCACCATCAGACATTCTAGGAGCATAAATTACACATAAAATTTCCTAAAAACCTATTACACTTTTGAAGGCCCTGGAGTATCAGGACAATGGAATTACCCACAAAATGACCCCATTTTGGAAAGCAAATACCCCACGTATATTCTAGGAGGCGTTATGAGTCTTTTGTACAGTTAATTTTTTTCCACAAGTCTTTGGAAAATGTGGAAAGAAAATGAAAGTACATAGCATGTACATAGCAAAAATTACCCCCCAAAATACATTCTGCTACTCGTCCCGAATATGGTGATACCACATGTGTGAGACTTTTACACAGCCTGGCCACATAGAGAGGTCCAACATTGAAGTAGTACCTTCAGGCGTTCTTGGAGCATAAATTACACATCTAATTTCATTCCTACCTACCACACTTTTCATGGTCCTGGAGCACAAGGACAATGGAATTACACACAAATTTACCCCATTTTGGAAAGCATACACCCCAATGTATATTTTATGAGGCATGGGCTGCAGATAGGTACTCGGGTACTCTGATGGGCTGCAGATAAGTACTCGGGTACTCTCATGGGCTGGTGACAGGTACTCGGGTACTCAGATGCCTTGGTGACAGGTACTTGGGTACTCAGATGGGCTGGTACAGGTACTCGGGTACTCAGATGGGTTGGTGACAGGTACTCAGATAGGCTGGTGACAGGTACTCGGGTACTCTGATGGGCTGGAGACAGGTAATCGGGTACTCTGATCGGCTGCAGATAGGTACTCGGGTACTGTGATGGGCTGCAGACAGGTGCTCAGGTACTCTGATGGGCTGCAGATAGGTACTTGGGTACTCTGATGGGCTGCAGATAAGTACTCGGGTACTCTCATGCATTGGTGACAGGTACTCGGGTACTCAGATGGGCTGGTGACAGGTACTCGGGTACTCAGATGAGTTGGTGACAGGTGCTCAGATAGGCTGGTGACAGGTACTCGGGTACTCAGATGGGCTGGTGACAGTTACTCTGATGGGTTGTGACAGGTACTTTGATGGGGTGGTGACAGGTCCTCTTTATTACTGGGGGGGCAGTCAGTGTGCTTGGTGTGTACAAGCTAACAAGCTGTTACCGCAATATCTTTCTCACACACGATCGGTGTGTGAGGAGGAGAACCAGGTAACAGCTTGTTACCACAGTTTGTTTACATCATGTTACCGGTTGTGATTGGTCACAGCCGGTCACGCGATTAAGAGCCAATTTCATTGGCTCTCTACCCTGATCAGGACTGGGCATTGTCACGAGCGGCGTGAACGCGGATCTCCATAGTGACCGGCTGTGATTGGACACAGTTGGTCACGTGGTAAAGAGCCAGATTCTATTGTTTTTTTACCCTGATCGAGGACACGCCTTAACCCCGATCACCACGCTGTCTACCCCTGGGGGCCCACAGTAATGGCAAAATACAGAGGACGTCATATGACGCCTGCCCAGGATGGGAGATCCCATCTGCGGACGTCATTTGACTATAGCCCCATATTGATGGGGTTAATAAAATGGTAAAAATGGTTCAGGAACCAGAAGGGACGTCAGCCAGGAAAATCTTTAATAGGAAAACAGCAGAAAGTCTCTAGATATGTTGCCCAAGGTGAAGGCACAGGTGAGCCAGGCAGTTTAAATAGCCAGAAAGGGGGGAGCAGGCGAGCAGGAAATTATCACCAGGTGAGTCACTGTGGAATGATGAGTGCTGGCAATTAAACGACAGCTGAGCAACCTAAGTTCTGAGAAGGGAAGGCTGAGCCCAGCCCTGGCAGGGATATAGAATAATATGAGAGGCTCCAGCTGTATTGTAATCTGCATACACCAATCTTGCCTGTATTGTCTGTCCCTCTTTTTTTTTAATTTGTGAGGATTATTGGTCCTTTTTGAAGACAGTAGGTGGAGGTGCTGCTGGCTGAGGAAAGTGGCTCTGGAAAATACGCCATCGCTTTTTTCTTTGCAGGCTGAGAATTGATGCTACTCTCAATAAGCTGACTCAGATCTCCTTTAATTTAAGAGGTCCACCTTTGAGGGTAAACATCCAATCTGTAAACTCACGGGTGCAGATGATGGAATTACAAGATGGTGGTTTGCTGAGAAGAGGAGGAATTGAGCATCACATCTGAAGTCATCAATCTTTTGATTTATGCACATGGACACAACTTAATTTATAATTTGCTGAGTCGTCACTTTTTATGATTTATGCATATGGATACAATTTTATTGTTTTTATTATTTGAAAGACACATTTTCCACTATACAGAATATCCACTGCAATATATTTCTATTGTTGTTATACAATTGTATTAATCAATGTAGAATCTCAAACGCTATGATATATATATATATATATATATATTTAATTGTTTTTTGCACTAACATATTTTATGAGTGAAGGGGAAGCAGTTAGGGGGAGTGCTACACATAGTTTGCAGATTTTATATTCTCTTTTTTGTGTGTCAAGGGTGTGAAACACATGGTTGGTGTGAGCAAAGCTGCCCACAATAGTTTTAGTTGCTGCGTAGTGAAATATACTTATACGCATTTAAATATATGCAATAATAATAGTACAGTAATTTGTATAGGCAATAAAGCAAAATGAATGTTGATATAAACCTATTATCAAGTGCTGCATCTCATGATGTCACATACCTGGTGGTGGACTTATGCAGTGGGCAACCTCTCTTATGACCCTGATTCAGAGACCCCTGGTAGAGTAGACAGGGGCTCGGGAGTGCAGGGAGGCACGAGGGTCGGACTGGGTCACTGGTAGTGGTGTGCTGGTCTATGTGGAGCTTGTGTAAGCAGAAGCGTAGTGATGCAGGCCAGGTCGGTAACAGGCTAGCGAAGCAGTACAGAAGGGTCAGGCTGGAGAGTAGTCGTTAACAGGTGGGCAGCAAGGTACAAGGTACAAGGGAGCAGACAGGAGAGTGGTCGTGGAAGCCGGGGTCGGTGCAGGCGGAGATCAAACAGCAGGGTCAGGACTAGCCGGGTCACAGCAACAGACAATCAAGTTAACAGGTTGCTTCAAGAACACACTAACGCTGTAGAATGGACAGCATCCACTGCAGGGTGTTGCCTGCTAAAATGGGCTGTTTGGTGCCATTGCAACGCACAGGCGCACGCGAATGCACATGGGCGCGCGCGCACAGGCACGTGCACAGGCAGCCAGAGACGGCCAGGATGCCACTTTCCTAACATTGCCCCCCCACAAGGGGCAGCCTCCGGATGCCCAAACGGACTCTCAGTTCTGGATGTTTCTTTCAGAACGCTTCAATAAGTTCTTTGGCGTGGATATTATCCTCGGGTTCCCATGAGTTCTCTTCAGGCCCATACCCCTTCCATTTCACTAAGAATTGGGTCGAGCCCCTCTTCCTGCAAGCGAGAATAGCTTCCAACTCAAATTCCTCTTCTCCATTCACCAGAATTGGTCCCAGTGGGGCTGTCTTCCATCCCAGAAAGAGATCCTGGGTCGCTGGCTTCAATAGTGTGACATGGAACACTGGATGGACTTGCATAGATGGAGGAAGGGTCAACTCATATGCCACCCGGTTGATCATCTTCTTCACGGGGAAAGGCCCGATGAACCTTGGTCCCAACTTCTTAGAGGGGCAGGAAAGTCTCAGATTTTTAGTTGCCAGCCAAACTCTGTCGTCTGGTTGCAGGTCCAATTCCCCTCGCTTCCCTTGTCGAAGGCCCTCTTGTTAAGTTCCTGGGTCCGGGATAGTGTCTCCTCTAGCAATTGATTGTTCTTTTCCAAAAACGCCGTTATCTTTTGGGCTGCGGGAACCGTGCTTTTGGGAATCATGCTGGGTAGAAATGCAGGATGGTAGCCGAGATTCGCTGAAAACAGAGATTGCGAAGTGGCCAAATTCGAGACCCAATCATCCTGGGAGAAAGAGGAGTAACAACTGAGGTACTGCTCCAGGGTTTGGTTAGTCCTCTCTGTCTGGCCGTTCGGTAGGCAGATGAGAATGACAGTTCAATTCCTAAGCCTGAGCATACTGCCACTCCACGATCAGAAACTATATTGGTGGGGACTCCATGGAGGCGGACAATTTCCTTGATGAAGGGCTCCGCTGTTTCTGTAGCAGACGGGGTGCCCTCCATGGGTATGAAGTGGGCCATTTTTGTGAGGTGATCCACAACCACAAAGATGGAGTTGAACCCGGAAGAGGGCGGCAATTTGACTATAAAGTCCATGGATATGTGGGACCATGGGCGCTTAGGAATGGGGAGTGGGTTTAGTAGACCCCAGGCTTTGGTCCTACTTGTCTTGTTTTTGTCTTGCAGACTGGACAGGCGCTGACATAATTCTTACAGTCCTCACCAGCAGAGGGCCACCAAAAGGAGCGTGACACCAGTTCAAGTGTCTTGCGACTGCGGAAGTGCCCGGCCAGTTTGTGAACGTGACAAAGTTCAAGGATGGTTAAGCGTAGTTCCTCGGGAATGAAGACTCTGTCACAGTACCACCGCAGCCTGTCTTTCAGTATCAGTTGAGAGTCAGGTGGTGTGGTGAGGCTAGTTAGAGCCCATCTGAGCCGAGATAGCAGGTCCTCTTGTGACAACAGGAAGCTCTGAGCAGGAAGAATTGTATCCGGTGAGGCCGGATTTCTTTATTGGTAGAACATCCTGGACAGAGCATCTGGTTTAGTATTCTTTGACCCAGGCCTGTAAGTGATGTGAAGTTGGAACCTTGATAAAAAGAGTGCCCATCGTGCCTGACGGGGTTTGAGTCTTTTTGCAGTCCGGAGAATCTCAAGGTTCTTGTGGTCGGTAAAGACCAGAACAGGGTGTACGGCTCCCTCCAACAAGTACCGCCATTTCTCCAAGGCAGATGTGATTGCTAACAGCTCTCGACCCCCAACATCATAGTTGGTGGCGAGAGCTTCTGAGAAAAGAATGCGATGGGGTGAAGGGAAGCCTTGGAGCCTCCTCTCTGAGACAGGACCGCCCCCACCGCAGTCTTCAAGGCATCCACCTCCAGGGTATAGGGCAAGGCTGGATCCGGATGTTTCAGCACAGGAGCCGACGTGAATAGCTTCTTGAGCGTCAGGAAGGCCTCTTGAGCCTCAGGAGTCCACTGGAAGCTGGAATCCTGCTTCGTAAGCTGAGTGATGGGGGCAATCACAGCGGAAAACCCCTTAATAAATTTCCGGTAAAAATTTGCAAAGCCTACGAACCTTTGCACCCTTTTCTTATCTACTGGTGCGGGCCAATCCAGGATAGCAGAGGGTTACAGCGCAAAATACAGTTCACAGGCACTGCGAAAACCCCGAAATCTCCTACGGTCCCCTGAGAACCGTTCAGGTAACGGCACCTCCGGCTCGGAGGGCAGGGTGAGGATGTCACAACCCGCAGACTGGTCGGAGCTTGGTGCGGCCGACAGGGAAAGTTCCAGGACTTTACTTTCCATTCGGGTGTACCCCTCTTGCAAGTCCTTTGCTGCTTGCGTAAGTCTGGTCAGGTAGGTACATAGATCTTTCGTTGGAGAGGGCCCCTGCGCAGACTCGGACATGGCTGTCCATTGCTGTCACGTACCTGGTGGTGGAGTCTGACTTATGCAGTGAGCAACCTCTCTTACGACCCTGATTCGGGAACCCCTGGTAGAGTAGACAGGGGCTCGGGAGTGCAGGGAGGCATGAGGGTCAGACTGGGTCACTGGTCCGTGTGGAGCTCGTGCAAGCAGAAGCGTAGTGATGCAGGCCGGGTCGGTAACAGGCTGGCGGAGCAGTACAGAAGGGTCAGGCTGGAGAGTAGTCGGGTACAGGCAGAGTTTGTTAACAGGCGGGCAGCGAGGTACAAGGGAGCAGACAGGAGAGTGGTCATGGAAGCCGGGGTCGGTGAAGATCAAACAGCAGGGTCAGGACTAGCCGGGTCACAGGAACAGACAATCAGGTTAACAGGTTGCTTCAGGAACACACTAATGCTGTAGAACAGACAGCATCTGCTGCAGGGTGTTGCCTGCTTAAATGGGCCGTTTTGCGCCATTGGCGCGCACAAGTAGCCAGAGACGGCCAGGGTGGCCACTTTCCTAACACATGAACAATATTTCCTAATTTCAATGCTTATTATTTTAATCAGGGCACACACAACAAACACAGCTCTGTTTTCTCCTTCATTATCTTCTCAGCTCTCTGCCTGGCTGACTGAGAGCCCGTCCCGGGCTGTTACATCACAGCCAGCATTGGCAGGTATATGAGTGCATATGCAGCTCTGGAAATTGTGTAAATCCACTCATCTACCTGCGCTACTGGAGAAAGCATGGGGGTGAGGTCACAGCTTGGGGCGGGGTCTCCTCTCTGCACAGTGTAAAGTTTAACAGGGACAGACCTTTGAATATACTAAAAGAGAGAAAACAGATCTGGGTAGAGAGAGCAGAGTCTATCTGATGGTATCTTTGACCGGGTATTCTGTGAGGAACTATAGCTGTCACAATTACACACTTATTTGCTGTTGTAACTATACACTACTTGATCACAACTTTAACAGTTTTTGTTAGCAAATGATTTTGCATCGCAGTGGACAGGACACTGTAATATTAAATATTTAGCAATTTGCAACAGTATCTTGAAATGCAAAAGAATGGTGGTCGCAAATGATGTGACAAATTTACCAAAGTCCCCTAAGGTTTTTTATTTAAAGGAGTTGTAAAGTCACCAAGTTTTTTACCTTAATGCATATGCATTAAGGCAAAAAAGCTTTGGTGCTGCATCTACTCCCCAGAGCCCCCCTTTTTCTTACCTGAGCCAGATCGTTCCAGCGATGAGCAAGAGCCCAGCAGATTCAGCTGCTGTCTCGGGTCCTCATTGGACAGATTGATAGCAGCAGGAGCTTTTGGATCCCGCTGCTGTCGATCAAATCCATTGAAACGGGAGCCAGGGGCGGGGTCAAGTCCCGCTGTCTGTGTAAATGGACGCAGCAGCAGGACTCGGGAGCGCGCCCGCATGGATGCCCCCTTGGAAATCAGCTCTCTGTGGGGGCACCCGATGAATAGGAGGAGCCAGAAGCGCCACCGGGGGGTACCCCAGAAAAGGAGGATCAGGGCCGCTCTGTGCAGAACCCTCACACAGAGCTCTGTGCAGAACCCTGACACAGAGCAAGTACATATAGGCATGTTTGTTATTTAAAAGAAATAATAAACCTTTACAATCACTTTAATGCTTAGGTAGGATAAAAAAGCGAAATGTGCACCGTTGTTTCTTGTTCTCTACGTGTAAAAATAACAGCAAATATACAAGCTATTGCTGCAGCATACATCAGGAGTAGGACAATTTATTTAGGGTTTTTGTTTTTTTATTGATGGTGGGTCATGGTAATAGTAGTGGTAGTAGTATACTGCTAAAGTCTAAAAAAAACAATTGTTTTTTCTCTTACGTTCACTGACAGACGCAGCTCTTGTTAAATGACACGTGGGTTTTATGTCGTCCTATCAGGAGTGACTAGGCAAAACAGATGCAAAAGCATCAGGGATAGGCTGGCCCCTCCCATGGGGGCCATCCTCACCTGAGCCTATAAAACCCCCTGCTGGCCAATAGCATTCAGTTTTGTTTGCCTAGTGCAAAGGAGTTGACTGGGTTCCCTTATGGGACCTGCGTTTTTATGCATGTAATTTTTCTCTATGAAAAAGATGAAGACTTCTATCAAGTAGCCGGCCTTGGCATAGAGCGGATATCACGAATCCAAAGCTTTACCCTGCCCGGCCACCTCCTGGCGACCTACCCTAAAATGACAGGGCAGCGTCGCTCAGGGCCCGTTCCGTGCGGGCGGCCTGTGGCTGTTGCCACTTGTGCCCAGTGTCTGGCTTTTGCCTTTCCAGTGGCCTTGGCCAGCAGCAATCCTTCCCGGGACAAGGGGGGAAAGTCTGCTTCGGGTGGCTACCCGCAACGCCCGTCGGACTGGTGAGTGGACCCCTCCTCCGCCCTTAGGACGTGGGGGGGGGGCGACATCCGGGGCAGTTTTTTATTTTAGCGGTAGCTTTTTTCCCTGTCAGGGGGCACCTACTTATTGCGTTGCCCCCCTCCCTCCCCCCACCCCACGGCCCCCCCCCCTCTGGTCTGCCGCGTTCGCGTGGCGTCACGTTTGTGTTATTGAGGGCCCTGGGGCCTGTACCGGTGTTCCCACTTAGGAACGTTCGTTCGCGTGCATTTTTAGCCACCGCCATTTTGTGACAGTTGGCTCATGCTGTGCGAGCGCCATTTTCTCCCCGGTGGCGGGTTTTGGTATTACACTCTGTGTAACTGCACGATTTCTCCTCAGAGAAGCGGCAGCTGCATGTGTGGTACAGTCCTCCTCAGGCGTGCTTTTTTCTCTCACAGCGCTGACAGGCTACAGGGCTAGAAGCAGCAGGTTTGGCTGGCTCCTTGGGGTGTGGATTTAGGTGGGCTTGTCCTCCCAGGCTCCCTGGGTGGTCTTGGGTGGCGGTGGTGATACGTGGGGGGGGGCATCCCATTCAGGCCTATGTCTGGGGACGGTGATGCGGCGGCTATGGACCCTGCAGCGCCCTCTGATTTGGAGCAGGCTGAGCAACGCTCCGCACAAGCCCCTGCGGTCACTTTGGACCTCTTGCGGCTCTTTTTGTGGAATTTATTCCAAAGGTTACTGATCCGGGCCCTGTGCCCCCCGCTAAGCGCTTGGCCCCACATGTCTCCTCAGGCGAGGATTCAGATCATGAAGTCGCCTCGGTTGCCACGGGGACCCCCGTGGAACTCTCTGATGGCGAATTGGACCTCTCAGATACTGAAGAGGACCAGGGGGCCTCAGTGGCACGCGACAAGGCAATTGTAGCGGCGCTAATTGCTGATCGGCGCACTTGGTACGCCCATCTGGTTCGGATGGTGGTGGACGCCCCTTGGCGGCTTCCGCTTCGCGAAGACGTGCTGTCCCAAGGTCCCATCTTGCACCCTGCTTTACCCTCGCTGGCTTTGACGGCTTGGCTATTGAGGCCCAAGTATTGAGGGATCGGGGAGTCGCTGACTCTGTAATCCCTACTATGCTTATGGCACGTAAGTGCACTTCGCGCAAAATTTATCACAGGACCTGGAAAGCCTATATTGCATGGTGCGAAGCGGGGGGTTGGAACCCTCGCTCTTATTTGGTGTCCAGGGTGCTGACTTTTCTGCAACAGGGACTGGACAAGAGCCTGGCATTGAGTACGCTCAAGGGCCAGATTTCGGCCTTAGCGGTCCTTTTTCAGAGACCTTTGGCTTCCAATTCGCTGATCCGCACATTTGTACAGGGTGTACGTCATGTGGCTCCCCAGTTTCGGCCGCCTCTGTTTTACAGAAACCACCGTATGAGAAGATTAGGGACATTCTCTTGTCCCTTTTGTCGCAGAAGGTTACCTTCTTAGTGGCTGTCACATCCGCGCGGCGGGTGTCGGAATTAGCTGCCTTGTCCTGCAAGTCCCCGTACTTGATTCTTCATAATAACAAGGCGGTGTTGCGACTTCCACCTTCCTTTCTTCTGGAGGTGGTCTCTTCTTTTCATTTGAATGAGGATATTGTACTTCCTTCATTATGTCCTCACCCAAAACATCCTAAGGAATTTGAGTTACACTCTTTGGATGTGGTGAGTTTTATTTGAGTGCTACAGCTTCCTTTCGGAAATATGACTCGTTGTTTGTGTTACCCGGGGGCTCCAAACAGGGTTCGGCAGCCTCGTCGGCTCCCATTTCCCGTTGGATTAGACAGACCGTGACCCATGCGTATGAGCTTCGGGGCAAGGTTCCCCCTTTTCCGGTCACGGCTCATTCCACCAGGTCGGTCAGCACCTCCTGGGCGTTCAGGCACCAGGCTTCGGTGTCTCAGGTGTGCAAAGCGGCCACTTGGGCCTCAGTGCACACGTTTACTAAGTTTTACAAAGTTGATGTGTCGGCATCTGCGGATGCTGCTTTTGGCCGCAAAGTTTTGCAAGCAGTGATGTGAGTGCGTCTGGCACTCCCTGAGAGGGTTCTGTTGGGTACAGTTGTTGTTGTTGTTTGCCCACCCCTCTAGTTTTTGGCACTGCTTTGGGACTCCCCACGTGTCATTTAAGAAGAGCTGCGTCTGTCAGTGAACGTAAGAGAAAAAGGGATTTTATTATAACTTACCGTAAAATCCTTTTCTCTGAGTTCATTGACAGACGCAGCTCCCACCCCTCTGTTTTTTTTGTTGCACTGCTTGTGACAAACTGAATGCTATTGGCCAGCAGGGGGTTTTATAGGCTCAGGTGAGGACGGCCCCCATGAGAGGGGCCAGCCTATCCCTGATGCTTTTGCATCTGTTTTGCCTAGTCACTCCTGATAGGACGACCTAAAACCCACGTGTCATTTAAGAAGAGCTGCGTCTGTCAGTGAACTCAGAGAAAAGGATTTTACGGTAAGTTATAATAAAATCCCTTTTTTTTTTTGTTTTACTATTTTTGGACAGATTTCCAGATTTCAGACAAAATCAGGAGATATCAATTAACATTTACCATCAAATGAAGGCCTAATTTATCCTAGAAAAAAAAAGTATAATAGGTAGTTGCATTAATATGTACTTTAAAATGCCAAAGTTGCAAAGCTGCATTCAGACTTTAAGATATGTTCTACCTACAGTCATTATTGGGGTTAATTTGCGTGGTCTCAATATAGTCTTCTAGTGTTTGTAAGTCTTAGGGCAATCAATTTTTAGCCAGCTTTTAGATGATTCTAGTATTAGGTGGCAGATTAATGGTGATTTCACCAGAAGCTGGTTACAGGCATTGAAAATTAAGCAGACCAGGGCTTGGACCAGGGGAATCCTTGTCACACAGGTTAATATTTACACTATCTACTTACAGACTTCCCTAGATTCTCTTATCTTTGTCTGACGTTTGGATCGTTTTTAAAGTGTAACACCAGCTCTAAAATTCTATTTTAGTTCTCTGCCATTAGGAACAAGTGTGCCCCCTTACATCGGTGGTCAGTGTGCCACCATTACATTTGTGGTCAGTGTGCCCACCCCTTACATTGGTGCTCAGTGTGTCCCCTTACATTGGTGCTCATTATGTACCATTACATTGGTGGTCAGTGTGCCCCATTATATTGATGGCTAGTGTGTTCCCATTACATTGGTGGTCAGTGGGCCTCCTTACATTGGTGGTCAGTGTGCCTCATGAAATTGGTGGTCAGTGGGCCCCCCTTTCATTGGTGATCATCGGGAGCAATGTACTCACGGGATTGGCTTGGTAGAAATGCATGGGCAGAGGAAGCAGGGAGAGGATCAGGAGCAGAAGAGGAAGGGACCAGATCTCAAATGTACAGCTGTGTTTACATTTGTGATTGGTGTGATTGGGCATCCTAGCGATCACAAGTCACACAGCCACTCTGAATGGCTCTGTGCCCTTGTTTATGATCTGCACTGTCTAATGACAGCACAGATTTTAGGCATTTTGTGGTGCAGTTTGGACACCCAGGGCTTCCTGCCAGTGGCGTCACTATGGGGGTGCGAGCCGAAGGTGGGTGACACCCTCCTGAAAGCCGGAACAAGGGGGAGATAACAGCCTGATGGCAGTTGAGCATGCACAGCGATGTACACATCACTGCCGAAGTCTAGAAGAGAGACCCTGCACAGTGCCCTTACAGAGCTGCAGCGGGGTGCCGAGTGCTGAAACGCTCCCCACGCTCCTGCAATCAGCTCTAGTTAAAATCCTTTTCACTTCCACTCCACCCGACAGATCATTTCTAGTTCCTGCCTCTTCAATGATGTCATTCCGAGGCTGGGACAGGAAGAGAGAGAGGCGACGCGAGGGAGAGTCCGAGAGTGCATGCTGCTTGGATAAAATAAGTGAGCGGAGGCGAGTGTACTGTATATTGCTTAACAGTGTAATGCTGCAGTGACTAGGCTTTTCCAGTGCACTGAATGATTAATTCCTTGAGGAGTGTGGTGGGTTTTGTGATGGGGTGAAGGGGTTAATTAACTAACACCAGTATTAACCAGTAATGTGCAGCATGAAGGGGTTAATGTACTGTCACTGATGCAGTAGTGACCAGTGGTAGTGTAATTAACCCCTTTGTGCTGCATTAGTAGCCAGTGTCAGTGTTAATTAGCTCCTTCTTGCTGCAAAGTTTTAAAATAGCATATCACCACTGACCACCTTTGCTGGGGGTTATTATTGCAGCTACTGTGCCAATGCTGTGGATCATCGGAGAGACTGGCACCAATGCTGGGGTTTTTATTGAACAAAATGTCACAAATGCTGGGGGTTATTATTGCGGAAACTGGGACCATTGCTGAGGGTTATTATTGTGGGAACTGACACCAATGCTGGGGATTATTATTACGGGAACTGGCACCAATTCAGAGGGTTATTATTGTGGAAACTGGCACCAATGCTGGGGTTATTGCAGAAACTGGCACCAATGCTGGGGATTATTAATGAAGGAACTGGCACCAACACTGGGGGTTATTATTGTGGAAACTGGCACCAATGCTGGGGGTTATTATTGCGGAAACTGACAGCAATGCTAGGGATTGTTTTTGCAGCAACTGGCACTGATCCTGGGGGTTGTTATTTCCTGGGGGAGCTCTATTTTCATATGATATTGTTATTCAAACTTTCTAGATGATAGATTGTTGCTAATGACACTACCATTGCCATTGTATGCAGTGTTATATGGGAAAAAAAAATTATTGGGGGGGTGACACCATGTTATACCACCCCAGGTGACACCAACCCTAGTGATGCCACTGCTTCCTGTAGCAGATGCAGGACTTGTACCTGGTATGCCCAATGCAAGTTATGCCCCTTGTGAACTGGTCTGTAAGAGACCAAGATTTCTGTGGTGTATCTGTATGATGTTAGAGGTGCCTTCAGTCCTGAGAAAGTGTATTTGGATATATTTATATGATAGATCAGTTTACTCATGCTTGAATATTCTGCTAAGAACATTACATGCAGGTATTCTTGTAAGTATTGACTGTGATACACTCATCACTTTATTTAATGGGCGTGCTCATAGAAGAATAATTGGGGGAGGTGGAGGCTGCAAGAGTGCAGTGACTGTGTAAAGTTATGCAGTATCTTTTTAGAGTGGAGGCTGCAAGAGTGCAGTGACTGTGTAAAGTTATGCAGTATCTTTTTAGAGTGGTTTTACTCAGTTTAAGGCCTCATACATACGGGCGTTAGAAAAAACGAGCCCTAAAGCTAGTTCTGATGCTAGAAAAAAAGCGGCGTTAAAAATGTGATTTTAGCAGCGTTTTGCATTGGCGTCAATGAGCGTTTAACCGCACTAGTTTTTAGCAGCGTTTCTCCTCCTCTATTCAAAATCAATGGTTCCCTATGGGAACCCATTGATTTGAATAGAAGTCGGATCATGTTGATCCGACTTGCGGTGCGACTTGTGTGCTGGGGATATTGACGGATAATCCCCCCAAAATGAAAAAAAAATTGGTGTGGGGTTCCGCCCTAAGACGATACCAGACCCTTCAGTCTGGTTTGGATTTTAAGGGGAACCCCCACGCCAAAAAAAAAATGGCGTGGGTTCCCCTCCCCAAGATCCATACCAGACCCTTATCCAAGCATGCAGCCCGGAAGGTCAGGAAAGAGGGGGGGCGAGCCATACTAGGCCACATGCCCTCAACATGGGGGGGTGGATGCCTTGGGGCAGGAGGGGGCCCTGCGCCCCCCCACCCCAAAGCACCTTGTCCCCATGTTGATGAGGACAAGGGCCTCTTCCCAACAACACTGGTCGGTGGTTGTCAGAGTCTGCGGGTGGGGGGGCTTATTGGAATCTGGAAGCCCCCTTTAGCAAGGGGGCCCCCAGATCCCGGTCCCCACCCTATGTGTATGAGTATGGGGTACATTTGTGATTGGTGTGATTGGGCATCCCAGCGATTACAAGTCACAAAGCCACTGTAATTGGCTCTGCATCTTTTATTTATGATCTGCACTGTCTAATGACAGCACAGATTTTAGGCATTTTGTTGTGCAGTTGAGACACCCAGGGCTTCCTGCCAGTGGCGTCACTATGGGCTTGCGGGCCGCACGTGGGTGACACCCTCCAGAGGGGTGACACCAGAGACGGAACAAGGGGGAGATAACAGAGTGCAGGCAGTGATGGCTAAAGTCTGCCAGATGGCAGTTGAGCATGTACAGCGTAGGGGTCATCCCCCTGTCAGAATACAATGGGGTTGATTTTACTAAAAGGGTGAAAAGTCTAGTGTAGCTGTACATGGCAGCCAAAATCGGCTTCTAACTTCAGCTTGTTCAGTTAAGCTTTGACAGAAAACCTGGACGTTGATTGGTTGAGAGCTGCACCAGATTTTGCATTTTCCAGTTTTCATAAATTATCCCCAATATCTTGCCAGAAGAGATTGCTGCATCAGCATTGCTTGTGTATTGGAAGTGTGTACCCAGTTTTACTGTAGCTCAAGAGCTGTGCAGCTCCTCAGGATAAAGAACCTTTACGTTTGAAAGAGAAAGCTTTCCGGGTTGCCAACTGCCAACAATATAAACAGGAGTTTTGAAGAATAATGGAGTGCTCCTCAGCATTGTATAACTCATGTCAACTGTAAGAACAGTAATTATTTCCTTCACTGAGGCAAGCCAGACCACAACTTATCATAGCTTTCAACCTGGCTCAGTTTAGGACAAGAGATTGCAACAACTGTTTGATAGAGCTTTAAAAAACCTGCATTCTTCCCATTTGTATGCTGACAGAACACTAAAGTGATTTGTTAAATGAATTTCAAACCTTAAAGCGGTTGCATCCCCTAAAAAGTATTTTTTACCTACAGGTAATCCTTATAATAAGGCTTACCTGTAGGTAAAAAGAATAGCGACGATGCAAGCGATGATGACGCCAGAAGGCGCATGCGCAGTGATGGCCCGGCACATAGTGCCGGACCCTGCCAGTAAATCTGCCGTAAAGACGGGCTCCCGCGCATGCACGGGAATGGTGTCTCGCGGCTTCGGCCTCTCACAGCGCCTGCAGCTCCCTCCTCGGGGACCAGGCGGACCTGTCAGAGCTTCGTTCTGAGGCAGGTACTTCATAATGAGCTGCTAGTGCATCCGGTGCATACTAGTTCATTATGCCTTTGCCTTGCAGGTGGTTTTTAATTTTTTTTATTTTTCTAGGGGATACAACCGCTTTAAAGTGTTACTAAACCCAGTAATATGAAAAAAGTTTATCTGTCCCCCCCACAGTGCCCACAGCTTATACATCTTCTTTTTACATTAAAATACTGCCACTATATACATTTTTGGATGATCTGTATACCATGATTTCCTGATAACCTGCACAGTTTCTCCATAGCTGTGTGTTTAAATAGGAGGAGATTTCCACTACAGCCTCTATACACGCCCACATGTGTGATGTCAATATCATGTGACCTGAACAGTTCAACTGAAACAGGAAATGTAGTCTCCAGCATAAGAGACTAAACTGAGCACATGCAGCTTTAATAACCTGCTGTGTTAAAAATCATATGAACTTGCTTAGATACACAGTGCAGGAGGGAAGAATCTATGCATACAGGATAAAACAGTCTTTTTTAAACAATGCTGAGGATTGACCCCTTAAGTTCCGCCGTGAGTATAACACGCATGCTATGCATATATATACAGACTCATTTTTACTGTTGTGGGTTTAGTAACACTTCATCTTAAATCTTTGTGGAATTTAAAACCAGTAAACCTGTGTACATTATAACAGACAGATGCATTCAGTTTAAGTGGAACTCAATCTTTCTATCATTAACCACTTCCTTACTGGGCACTTAAACCCCCCTCCTGCCCAGACCAATTTTAGGCTTTAAGTGCTGTTGCATTTTGAATGACAATTGCGCGGTCGTGTGACGTTGTACCCAAACAAGATTTTTTATAATTTTTTCCCACAAATAGAGCTTTCTTTTGGTAGTATTTGATCACCTCTGCTGTTTTTATTTTTTTCTCTATAAACAAACAAAGAGCGACGATTTTGAACAAAGAACAATATTCTTTACTTTTTTGCTATAATAAATATCCAAAAAAAAAAAATTATTCATCAGTTTTGGCCGATATATATTCTTCTACATATTTTTGGTAAAAAAAAATCGCAATCGGCATATTTTTAATGGTTTGCGCAAAATAATCGCGTCTACAAACTGTGGGAATTGATTCATAGCGTTTTTACTATTTTTTTTTTTTTTTACTGGTAATGGCGGCGATCTGCGATTTTTATCGGGACTGCGATATTGCAGCGGACATGTCGGACATTTTTGACACATTTTTGGGACCAATGACATTTATACAGCGATCAGAAATTTAAACGTCCACTGATTACTGTATAAATGTCATTGGCAGTGAAGGGGTTAACCTGAAGGGGGCAGTGAAGGGGTTAACTGTGTTCCCTGGGTGTGTTCTAACTGTGTGGGGGTGAGGCTGGCCGGGACATAACAGATCTAACTGATCCCAGTGACAGGGATCAGTAGATCTGTCATGTCCCGTTCACAGAACGGAGAACCGCTGTGTTTACATCGGCGGTTCCCCATTCTGCAGCTGCTAATGGTGATCGGCGGGTCCAGGGCAGACATCAAGTATGCCCGACCCGCGGGCACGCCCACGCAGCGTGCGGCCGCGAGAGTGCGCGGGGAGCATGCACAAAGGAGGACGTCCATAGACGTCCTCCGGGCATTTCAGAGCCGCGCTGTAGCCGTCTTTTGGCTATAGCGCAGATCTGAACTGGTTAAAAGCCAAAAAGGCTGACTTTTTAGCCTCTGTTTGATCTGCAGTTGCCATAGTTCTTTACATGTGATCAGTAATTACACCAACCATGTAATGGTGTGACAGTTCAGTTAAAGACACAAGCTACAGTAACAGTTATCATTCACGACATGCCTTAAAGTGGAGGTCCGCCGCCCCTTTAAAAACACTTACCTGTCCTGGAGTCCAGCGATGTCTGCACCGCCGCCAATCTTCGGATCGGCTGGACGGATGCTGCCATGGCCATTGCGGGTAAGGGAACCCGGCAGTGTAGCCTTTTGGTTTCACAGCCGGGCCCCTACTGCGCTTGCACGAAGCGGGCTGCACTCTTTCACTGGCCCGGTAGCGTGGAATGAGGAGGAGGGGAAACGGCTGCTGATGCACCGCGAGACGGTCTCCTGTATGTGGGGACAGGATACCTGTCGAAGACAGGTATCCTCTTCCCCCAAATGTGACACCTGAGAGGGGGGGTTTGATTTTGGGTCGAACTCCACTATAAATACACCTGTTTTGGGAAACCGTTAAATTGTTGGGTTTAGTTTTGCTTTACTTTTGCTTAAATCTCATCTCCAGGGAGGAAAAAAAAACTTGTGCCTAATTTACATTTAAAAATATGCCTGAGACTCCTGAGTCCTTCCTTTGCAGGGTTCTAAAAGATTGCAGTGCGACTCTACAACGAGGGATGAGCACAAGACTAGTTGACTGAGCAGAGGAGACGGGGAAAAAAAGGGAACTTCTGATCATTGGTCATTGCTACCTGAAGGCAAAGCAGTGGAATTAAGTGACAGTAGGTTCAGGTGCATTTTTCTGGGCTTTTTTAAACCTCAGGTTGTTTAGGTGGTGGTGGGGTGGGAAGAGGATTTTTCCTTTGTAGGTCCACATATACACCCTGTTCCAAATTATTATGCCAATGATATTTTTCTAATTTACCTAAATAATTGATGTAAACAACAGTCAGCATAATTCTCATGTTATCAACAGTACAGTTCAAATTTCATTCGAACAAACCTCCTAATGATAACAGTATTTTTTTCAAAATAAAAAACTTACAATGCACTGTTCCAAATTATTACACACAGTAAGTTTCAAAACACTTTATAGGTTGTAAAGAACTGAAAATTGTCATTTGTTGTGTTTGCTGCATATTTACTGAAATCAAAAGCTATTTCAATCAAACTTTGAACAACATTTTAACTTTTTGAACATTTTAAAAGGTCACTTTACATTTTAACCGCTTCCCCACCGCGCGCCGTCTTTTTACGGCGGCATTGGGGGAGCCCTGCGCGAATCGGCGTAAATAAGCGGCGATTCGCATTTGGCCACCAGGGGGCGCGCACCCGCCGCACTCCTGGGGAGTGTGCCCGCGGCTCGGGCGGACCCGATGTCCGCCGGCGAGCCGCGATGAGCGGCTACAGAGAAAGAACGGGGAACCGCCGATGTAAACACGGCGGTTCCCCGCCCTGTCAGTGGGGCATGAGAGATCTACTGATCCCTGTCACTGGGATCAGTTAGATCTCTCATGCCCATGTTAGCCCAACCCCCCACAGTAAGAACACACGCAGGGAACACTATTAACCCCTAGCTCTCCCCCTGCAGGTTAACCCCTTCACTGCCAATGACATTTATACAGTAATCAGTGGACATTTAAATTTCTGATAGAGTACGGGGTGACTGTCCCGCCCCTTGGCGGCACAAATGTAGCCGCCAAGGGGCAAGAAAGAGACATCGGCGAGTAGCGCCGAGCGGCCGCCTGTAGCCCAGGCGGGCTCGGCGCCCGTGTGAGGGGTCCT
>BLSH010063815.1:960057-973748 GCA_018402905.1 Glandirana rugosa
ATTACTAGTAAAAAATAAAAAAAATAAAAAACCCCAGAAATGAATTCTCACCATCCGTAAACGCGGCCACTTTTGCGCAAACCAATCAATAAACGCCGATTGCAATTTTTTTTATCGCAAATATGAGGAATTATATAAATCGGCCAAAAACATTGAAAAAAATGTTTTTTTTGTATTTTTTTTTTGTATTTGAATTTTAGCAAAAAGTAAGAAATTTGGGTTTTTTTGCAAAATGGTCGCTCTTCTTTTGTTTATAGCAGCGATCAGAAATGATGCAGAGGGGATCAAATACCACCAAAAGAAAGCTCTGTTTGTGGGAAAAAAAGGACGCAAATTTCGTTTGGGTACAACGTCGCACGACCGCGCAATTGTCAGTTAAAGCGACGCAGCGCCGAATCGCAAAAAGTGCTCTGGTCCTAAAGTGGGAAATTCTTCCGGGGCTGAAGTGGTTAACATAGGACCCCTTATTTGATAGCATTTTCACAAGTCTTGCATCCATTGAACTTGTGAATTTTTGGACAGGTTTTCTGCTTGAATTTGTTTGCAAGATGTCAGAATAGCCTCCCAGACCTGCTGTTTGGATGAAAACTGCCTCCCACCCTCATAGATCTTTTGCTTGAGGATGCTCCAAAGGTTCTCAATAGGATTGAGGTCAGGGGAAGATGGAGGCCACACCATGACTTTCTCTGCTTTTATCCCCATAGCAGCCATTGATGCAGAGGTATTCTTTGCAGCATGAGATGGTGCATTGTCATGCATGAAGATGATTTTATTGCAGAAAGCATAGTTCTTCCTTCTGTACCAGGGAAGGAAATGGTCAGTCAGGAACTCCACATACTTTGCAGAGGTCATCTTTACGCCTTCTGGGACTATAAAGGGGCCGATAAGCTCTCTTCCCATGATTCTGGCCCAAAACATGACTCCACCACCGCCTTGCTGACGTTGCAGCCTTGGTGGGTGTAACAGGGTGGCCGTCCACCAACCATCCACTACTCCATCCATCTGGACCATCCAGGGTTGCATGGCACTCATCAGTGAACAGGACTGTTTGAAAATTAGTCTTCATGCATTTTTCTGCCCAATGCAGCCATTTCTGCTTGTGAGCATTGGTTAGTGGTGGCCGAATGGAAGGTTTAAGCAGAGTTGCAAGACTCTGGAGGACTCTACACCTTGATGTCCGTGGGACTCCAGAGGCACCACCAGCTTCAAATATCTGTTTGCTGCTATGTAATGGTGTTTTAGCAGCTGCTCTCTTGATCAGATACATGGATCTGGCAGAAATCTCAATGTGCCTTTATCTGCACGAACCCGTCTGTGCTCTGAATCAGCCACAAATCTCTTAATAGTGCGATGATCACGCTTACGTTTTCATGAAATATCGAGTGTTTTCATACCTCATCCAAGGCATTGAACTATTTCACTCTTTTCGGCAGCAGAGAGATCCTTTTTCTTCCCCATATTGCTTGAAAATGGTGCTCTGCTTAATAATGTGGAACACCCTCCTTTAGTAGTTTTTCCTTTAATTGGGCTCACCTGGCAATCTAGTTATCACAGGTGTCCGAGATTGTTTTCAGTGATCAAAAGAGCCCTGAGACACAATGCCATCCATGAGTTAAACTGAAAAACAAAATATTTCATTATTGTGACACTGAAATAAAATTTGCATAATAATTTGGAACAGGGTGTATGTGCTGCTGTGTTTGTGCTGAGAACATGTAGCAGAGTATACTCCCAGCACATAGAACAAGTTGTCAGTGACTGCTCCAGGTTTTATACTAATGATCGGGAATTGGGAGGCCTGGTTCCCGATCAACTTATTTGTGTTCCCCTGTGCTACTATATACAAATGTTATATTACAACCATAAATATCAAAAAGTGATAAAATGCTGCAATACCCAATGTGTTCACAGCTACACAAACAATACAAAGAAAGATAAATGATGGTATTGCGTAAATTCTAAATGTGCAGTGAAAGTAAATAAATAAAACAATACATCTAATGTGCATATAATAGTAGGACCAATAAAACACCATTCTCAATATTTCATAACCAACAACATATAACAGTCCATTTCATAAAGTGTCTCCGTGCTCAGGTGTAAACATATTCCACTCTTCTCCCAGAGCTTTAAAGTGAATCTTGTGCCACCACCAACACCTTTGTGCACTCTAGCCTCTCATCTCAGTGCCATAAATATATGGCTAAATGAACAGGTAACAATGGGGAGCTGTTGATTCTCGCTCACAATACCCTCCTCTTTGTCTGCCTACAACAGTGCTCCAGAATCAATCAACTGTGTTTACTCTTTTTAAATCATAATGACAACAAAAACTACCCAAATTACCCTGATCAATAGTTTACATACCCTGTTGATTTTGGCATGATAACATGCACACAAGTTGACACAAAGGGGTTTGAACCATCCTCACCTTTGATCTGTTTGCTTGTAATTAGTGTGTGTGTATAAAAGGTCAATGAGTTTCTGGACTCCTGACAGACCCTTTCCTCCAGTGCTGCACTGACGTTTCTGGATTCTGAGTCATGTGGAAAGCAAAAGAATTGTCAAAGGATCTGCGGGAAAAGATAGTTAAACTGTATAAAACAGGAAAAGGATATAAAAAGAAACCCAAGGAATTGAGAATGCCAATCAGCAGTATTCAAACTCTAATCAAGAAGTGGAAAATGAGGGGTTTTGTTGAAATCAAACCACGGTCAGGTAGACCAACTTAAATTTCAGCCACAACTGCCAGGAAAATTGTTCGGGATGCAAAGAAAACCCACAAATAACTTCAGGTGAAAGACAGGACTCTGAAAACATATGGTGTGATTCAACAAGGCCTATGATGAAAGGTACGCCATTCCTACTGTAAAACACGGAGGTGGATCGCTGATGTTTTAGGGATGTGTGAGCTAAAAAGGCACAGGAAATTTGGTCAAAATTGATGGCAAGATGAATGCAGTATGATATCAAAAAATACTGGAGGAACATTTGCATTCATCAGCCAGGAAGCTGCGCATTTGACGTGCTTGGACATTCCAACATGACAATGATCTAAAACACAAGGCCAAGTAGACTTGTCATTGGTTACAGCAGAATAAAGTGAAGGTTCTGGAGTGGCCATCTCAGTCTCCTGACCTCAATATCATTGAGCCACTCTGGGGAGATCTCAAATGTGCAGTTCATGCAAGACAGCCCAAGAATTTCCAGGAACTGGAGGCTTTTTGCCAATAGGAATGGGCAGCTTTACCATCTGAGAAGATAAAGAGCCTCATCCACAAATGACTTCAAGCTGTCATTGATGTTGAAGGGGGCAATACACGGTATTAAGAACTGGGGTATGTAAACTTTTGATCAGGGTCATTTGGGTAGTTTCTGTTGTCATTATGATTTAAAAAGAGTAAACACAGTTGATTGATAATAAATGGCTTCAGCCAAACACTAACCATGAGTGAAAGAAAAGTTTTCGTGTTATCATTCATATTCTCTGAAAAATGGCCAAGAAATCATAAATTCTGCCAGGGTATGTAAACTTATGAGCACAACTGTATGTTGGAATTAAATAGATAGAATGCCTCCCATAGTTTAAAAATGTCTCAATTGGCCACTTTATTAAAAGCTAATTGCAGGGGCGTGGTCTAACGTACCAATGCACGTGACGTGAGAGGCGGAAAAACGCTGTTGTTTACATCTAACAAGTGCTTTTTAACTGTTTTTATGTAAGCGTGCAATTAGCTTTTAATAAAGTGGTCTATTGAGATGTTTTTACACTATGTGAGGCATTCTATCTATTTAATTCCCACATATATACCGGAGCCATTGGTGGATCCAAAGGAATCTGGAGAAGTGTATCCTGATGTGAGCAAAGATGAGGGTATTGTGAGCGAGAATCAACAGCTCCCCATTGTTACCTGTTAATTTGGCCATATATTTATGGCACTGAGGTGAGAGGCTAGAGTGCGCAAAGGTGTTGGTGGTGGCACAAGATTCACTTTAACCTCCCTGGCGGTCTGATTATGTCAATATTTTGATTTTTAAAGCTGTACAAAGTTTGAAACACAAAATCATAAATTATAATATAATAAACTATAAATAATTATAAAAAATAATAATATAATAATAAATGTAATTCAATAGTGTAAACCAAAAACACTGAAATTTGTACAAACGAATCACTATTGCGCAATTCTGATGCCAGCGTTCCATCAGATTAGGCGACCCGTCATATCTTGTTACGGAAGGGGCGTTCTGCCATCTTGCTACACCCCGTACTCTTCCGCAGTAAGGATACAGTGAGCAGGCGGCAAGCGGACATCTTTTTATACCCACCAGAGTTTTGCATTTCACACTTATTTGTAACAGTAAACTGAGCTTATATATTGACATACAGTATTATCAAGTCCATCAGATGGTTTTGATGTTGAATTGTAAAAGCAGCGGTGTGCTATCAGAGCAGCAAACCTGTGCGATCAGCAGGCTTGCCGCTGCTTTTACAATCCAACATCAAAAGAGTGTAATGGATTTCTAAATACTGTATTTTTTTTATATAACCTCAGTTTATTGTTACAAATAAATGGGAAATGCAAAACTACGGTGGGTGTAGTAAGATGTCCACTGTTTACTGTATCTGTACCGTGGACGAGTGAGAGGTGTAGCAAGATGGCGGCGACAGAACATCACTCCCTTTACTAGATATGACAGGTCGCCTAATCTGAAAGGAACACCGGAATCCGCCGGAGGACACAGCGGGAGGACATCCCGGGATTGCGGGGACAAGGTAAATAACACTACAGTTTAATGCCGAGTGTGGCTCAGGGTTACCGCTTTTGGTACTGAAATTTAACCCCGAGCCACACTCAGGATTACCGCTAGGGAGGTTAAAGCTCTGGGAGAAGAGTGGAATATGTTTACACGTGAGCACGGAGACACTTTATGAAATGGACTGTTATACGTTGTTGGTTATGAAATATTGAAAACTGTGTTGATTGGTCCTACTATTACAGCGGTACCTTGGTTCGCGAACGCTTCTGTTCACGAACGACTCGGTTTACGAACAGAAGAGTTCACAAAAATTTGCTTCGGTTCGTGAACTCCGCTTAGGTTCACAAACACGATTTGTGGCCATTTTCCCTGCTCTGGTGAGATTACGGGTGTTTTTTAGCACATACATACTGTACTGTACATCTAGTATAGCTACAAAGAAAATACAGAGCAAGCATGGTGGATGGGCTGCCGGAAGTGACGTGTGACGTATGGTTCCGCCATACGTCATACGTCACTTCCGGCAGCCCGTTGGAACGCAGACAACAAGGTGGACTTCCTGGGACAGTTCTGATTTAACACAACGCCTGATGTTTTCCTCATAAATGTGAGTGCATACGTTTTTACATGAGCTATTAAATATTTCAAACGTACTATATGAGATTACGCTTCTTTCCTTACATGCCTTGGTTGCGGGGGGGAGACGAATGGCTCCAACTAGGAATTATGAGTCTGACAGCTACGCGAGCACCCCCTGGTGGGGACCGCGGCCTGGTGAGTGATTTGTCCATTGGGGAGCACGGAGTGTATCACCTCGCACCTATGAATGGAATTAATTGATGTCACCATTCAGTATATCCAGCAGGATATTCAGTGGACTGTTTTAAATACATTGTATGAAAAGACAGCTTTTTGACACAGTTTTGGCCACACCATCCATTTATTATCATTGGATTTGCTAAATGTATATTACAATCCAGAATACCACCCTTAGCACTATCCACTGCCTATCACACAGAATTTGCACCTTATTATTGATGAATTTCACCTGGATTAATACAACTATTTTTAATGTGGATTATTAACTAATTAATTCATATTATTTATTGTTTATTTTTTATATAGATTTGTTCGCATATATTTTTAGATAAGACTGTACTTATTGATTCTAGGGCACACATCACTATATTTTCATGCATATTTTTATACTTTTATTTTTATGTGGATTTTTTCATCCTTTTTATTTCAGTTTACACCAATTGTATTTATTTATGAAAGAATTTTAAAACATATTACATTTTTTTATCTTTTTATTTTAATTTTGCACTAGCACTGGTTTTCACTATTTCTTGCACTTTAGTGATCTATGAAAGCATTTAGGCTGGGTTCACACTATCCGACACAAAAACAGTCAGACTTTTGATCCTACTTTGCCCTGTCCTGCTTTGGTCCTACTTCCATGTGACTTGAATGAACAAGATAAGATTTTGCTCCGACTTTGAGATAGTGACTTGTCCTTTCACCAATCAAAACAATCCCAATGTGAGATAAATTCCTTTTACTGCTGCTGTAATCACCAAGTCGGATATCACAAGTCGGATGGTTAGAAGAAGGATCCGACTTTGATCCTACTTCAATGATATTCAATGAGCTGAAGTAGGACCAAAGTTGGACCAAAGTAGTACAGGAACCTTTTTCAAAGTCGGACCGACTTGTGTCAGACCAGCTAAGACAGCTCTCATAGGGAAACATTGATTTGGTGACATCATGCCTTAGGCTGGGTTCACACTAGTCCAATTCTCGGATCAACATTAGGAGCACAAGTCGCATTACGTCACAAAAACAATGATTCCCTATGAGAGCCGTCTTAACTGGTCCGACTTGTGTTTTTCAGTCGGACCGACTTTGAAAAAGATTCCTGTACTACTTTTGTCCGACTTTGATCCTACTATAGCCCATTGAAAGGCATTGAAGTCGGATCAAAGTCGGATCAGTGTCTTCACTGATCCCACTTTGGCATGCGACTTATGCTCTGGGGATCTTGAAGGGGAACCCCACGCCAAATTTAAAAAAAAAATGGCATGAGGTCCCCCTCCAGGAGCATACCAGACCCTTTGGTCTGGTATGGATTTTACATTTTTTAAATTCGACGCGGAGTTCCCCTTCAAGATCCCCAGAGCACAAGGTTTCTGGTATTGTCGGGATCAAAGTCGGATCCCGGTTCACAGAAAATCTGTCCGACTTTGACCCTATGTAGGACCGTAAATCGCACAGCAAAGTAGGATTAAAGTCCGCCCGTTTTTTTGTCGGATAGTGTGAAAGCAGCCTTGGATGAATTAGAATATTCTGATATTAGGGGCATACAACCACACCCAAAATTAAGTATCCCTAGGGATATGCTATCTATCAATCTTTGCAACCCATTACAGCATCCTGTACCAGCATTCAGAGCAGCGCCATACCCACCAAAAATCATATGTATTTTAAACTACACCTAGGTGAAGTTTTGCGGTGGAGGCAGCAGCTCTAAGATAAATAATTTTCTTTTATACGTCTGCGCGGAACACATACATATAATTCCTTTCTATATTCCTATTTAAGTGGCAAGGACCCTATGAGATACTGGAAAAGGTTGGGGAGGTAAACTATAAGGTATACCAATCAGACAGGTGGAAGAAAGAGCAGATCTATCATGTAAATTTAATTAAAACACGGAAAGAGGGAGGCAGAAGTGAAGCTCAAATACCTGAGTCCATGTCGGTATGCCAACAGCAGGAGGTGAGGGGGTTTTTACAGTGCAATAAAGACTTCTTCTCAGACTTGCCTGGCTGCACAAATGTAATTAAACATGACATTGTCACTGATACCAAGGTCTGAGTACGCCTTAAGCCTTATAGTATTCCAGAGGCCCGTAGACAGGCAGTAGCCGAGGAAGTTCAGAGGATGTTTGACCTCGGGGTGATAGAGAAGTCTAAAAGTGATCGGTGTAGTCCTATAGTCTTGGTTCCCAAACCAGATGGGTCCTTAAGATTTTGCAATGACTTCCGGAAACTGAATGAGGTGTCAAAGTTTGATACATATCCCATGCCCCGGGTTGATGAATTAGTGGAGAAGTTGGGCCCCGTCAGGTACATAACTACTCTGGATCTCACTAAAGGGTATTAGCAGGTTCCCCTGACAGAGGAAGCAAAAGAGAAAATCGCTTTTGCAACAACTGAGGGGTTATGGCAGTATGTGCGGATGCCCTTTGGGTTAAATGGAGCTCCCGCTACATTCCAGCAGATGATGGATAAGATCCTTAGGCCGCATCAGTGTTATTCTACAGCCTATCTAGATGATGTGGTTATTTGGAGCACAGATTGGGAAAGTTATCTACTCAAAGTCCAGGCTGTCATAAACTCCATCAGAAACGCTGGCTTAACCGCAAACCCAAATATGTGTGCCATAGGGTTTAGAAGAGGCCTCGTATCTGGGATACACCATTGGGTGGGGCCTAATCAAACCCCAAGTCCATAAGGTAGAAGCCATTAAAGACTGGCCTGCCCCCGCCACCAAGAAACAAGTGAGAACCTTCCTAGGCATGGTTGGGTATTATTGAAGGCTCATCCCAAACTTTGCCACACTGGCAGCACCCTTAACTGACCCCACAAAGGGAAAAAGCTCCTCTGTAGCAATTAAATGGAATCCTGAGGCTGAAGCAGCTTTCCAAAGCCTGAAGGAGACGCTATGTAACAAGCCTGTGTTGGTGGTCCCAGACTTTAGCAAGGAGTTTGTAGTCCAGACCGATGCCTCCAGTATAGGTCTGGGGGCTGTTTTGTCACAATTGGTAGGCAGAGAAGAACACCCGGTGGTCAATTTGAGTCAGAAGCTGACCTCGGCAGAGGGAAATTACAGTATTGTGGAGCAAGAGTGCTTGGCCATTAAGTGGGTCTTAGAGGCTCTACGGTACTACTTGCTGGGGCGCCACTTCCGACTCATAACAGACCATGCTCCCTTGAAATGGATGGTCCAGGCTAAGGATCATAATGCAAGGGTTACCCGTTGGTTCCTGGCCCTTCAAGATTTTTCATTTAAAGTGGAGCACAGAGCTGGTTGTAACCACAAAAATGCAGATGCCCTTTCTAGAACCCACTGTTTAATAGCTGGTGTTTGAACCCACGGGTTCAACCAGAGGGGGAGGTATGTGACAAACAGCCCATGTCAGTTGTTGATGGAGTACATCTGCCACATAGAATCTTGAGATTCTTAAGGTAAATGGGGGGCAGGGAGAGGTCTGTAGGCAGCAAGGGATTAAGTATTGGTCACACCTTGCTCCCCAGCTGGGGTATCATTTTGCCTGACCTGGGTGTAATCAGTGGTGGTGCTGAGAGAGGAGGAGCAGGCTGGGAGTGAACATGCCTGCAGGACTGAAGTAGACCCAGTGAGGTCTATCTGGTAGCCAGGAGGCTTATATTCATTTAATGGACATTTGGTTTTGGAACTATTTTTCTACCCCTGCGAGGGAGACCTTTCTGTTGTCCTTATTTGCTGAATGAATAAACATGGGCGGGAAGCCCTTAACCTGACATATGGCTCGACTACATGTTTGAGAACCTCTTCACTTGAAGCTAATCCCCCACAATGCCTAATACATCTTTATTGCTAAAACTTTTTTGTTATGTGGTGTGCCTAATCTAATATATTTAAAACTGTTGACAACAATATATTTTATTGAATTTTTGATGAAAGTACATGTGCAAAACCGTGAAATGTACAAAAAGAGAGATACACATGCTCACAACCCATTTGGAGGGAAGTACATATGTAAAAAACAAAACCTAAAACATAGAAGTTATACAATAAAATCATACAATCGTACAGTGTGTGGCTCAAGCACAAGTTGTACAGAGTAGTACCCACCGGGATGCTTTCCGGAGGACCAGCTCAATACCTTTAGGCATCAGCTGATGTGGCTGTAGAAGGGTTGTCCAGAATGAGAGTTCTTTAGTAGGGTGGGGGAAAGCTAGAATCCCTGTCAAATTTTTGTTTCTGTTTGAGTCCCAATTGTAGATTGGATAAAAACATTGTTAACGGGAACTTAAAGTGGTTGTAAACCCACTTAGTAATTATCCCTTGTCTTTTATAATACTAAGTGCCCTGTATATGTGCCTTATTAAAAATATGCTGGTCTATACCTTATTTTATGGCACCACTCGGCGCTCACATGACCAGCCAGCTCTCCCCTCTCCCAATCTGACAGCTAGAGTGGGAGGGGCCGAGAATCCCCCGCTGACGACAGTCAGGAGGAAGAGAGGAGAAGAGAGCCGGCCGGTCACATGAGCGCCAAGCGGTGCTATAAAATAAGGTATAGAACAGCATATTTTTAACAAGGCACATATGGAGGACACTAAAGCCCCGTACACACGCTACAACTGTTGTACAACAACGGTCGTAAAACCAGCTTGTTGTACGATCATCCGACCGTTAGTTTGCGCGATTACAACAGCCGCTGTTCAACAGTTGTACAACTGAAGTTGGATGAGCAGACTAGAAAACTTTGGTTGTACAACAAGTAGTTGTACGACTGTTGTACAGTGTGTACAGAGAAGTTGGTCAGTCCAAAAACTCGGATTCTCAAAATTCAAGAACGCCCAGAAGTGTCCATTCTGGGAAACCTACGTTCCTAATTCACAAATCACATGCACCTGAACTTACTCGTTAAACGTTCGTAACACGTTACCACGTTAGGCTTGGTTGTACGATCGCTTTGTGTCAGTACGCGAGACACAACAGCCAAAATGCGGTTTTGGACGTCCAGTCGTACGACCATCGCACCCGTGTGTACGGGGCTTTAGTATTATGAAAGACGGCATTGCGTGATTGTTACTATGTTTTTTCAGCAGCGGGGGGTGGCGGGCCCGGGCCTTGACGCAGAGCTGGCAGGCAGAGAGGGGAGGGGGAGGATGACAGGAGGACACAGGAGAGCTGCAGATAGCTGTGGATGACGGAGGCGCGTAAACTGACCACAATGTCAGGGCTCAGCAGCCATGACAAACTGTGGTGAGGTTACAGTGGGGGAGGGCATTGCCAGCCAGGATCAGCCAGGTATTTCAGGTGATAGAAGGGGCCAAATTACACAGCACAAGCACTGTGCTGTTATTCTTGCTGCCTATCGGGCCAATTTTGACACTTCGCTCCTACATGTAAAAATCATATTTTTTTGCTAGAAAATTACTCAGAACCCCCAAACATTATGTATGTTTTTTTTTAGCAGGGACCTTAGGGTATAAAATGGTGGTCGTTGCAACCTTTTATCTTGCAGCAATTTTTCAAACGCTTTTTTTTTTTAAAGTTTCATGCATTAAAAATAACAAAACAGTAAAATTAGCCCATTTTTTGCATAATGTGAAAGATAATGTTAAGCCCAGTAAATAGATACCTAACTTGTCACACTTTACAATTATGCACACTCGTGGAATGGCGCCAAACTCTGTACTTAAAAATCCCCACACGCGACATTTTAAAAAATGTTACAGGTTACCTGTTTAGAGTTAGAGGAGGTCTAGCACTAGAATTATTGCTTTCACTCTAATGTTTGCGGCAATACCTCACATGTGTAGTTTGAACACTGTTTACATATGCGGGCGCTACCTACGTATGCGTTCGCTTCTGTGAGCGAGCACGGGGGAACGGGTGCGCTTTAAAAAAATTTTTTATTATTACCATTTTTTATTTTACTTTTAGTTTTCTATTCTGACACTTTCTTTTTACATTTTTTTTTATCACTTTTATTCCTATTACAAGGAATGTAAACATTCCTTGTAATAGGAATAGGGCATGACAAGTCCGCTTTACAGCGAGATCTGCGGTCTATTAGTCCCTATAAAAAAAAAAAGATCTTGGCTTCCTAGCCAAGGTGATGGCATTTTTTCAAATGCAGAGGCCGGGCGCAATGTTATGACATAGAGATCATAGAAACTTTGGGGACCATCTGGCCTGCTGGAAATCTCTATGGTAAACTTCTGGGCCGTTCGATTCCTTCTCTGGCTCGCCGATCAAATGGGCGAGCTGGTAGAAGCATCGGAGGACGTCCCCTCCCACCGCCTGTAAGAATGATCAAGCGACTGAACAGCCACTATGATTGTTCTTACGGTGAAGGCAATCACCGGCTGAAAAATAAGATATCTGAATGATACCTGTAACTGCAGGCATCATTGAGATATCATCACTCAAAGTCAGTGGCGTCATATGACAGCGTGCGGACGGGAAGTGGTTAAAGTGGCTGTAAAGTCTTTACAATCACTTTAACCTACAGGTAAGCCTATAATAAGGCTTACCTGTATGTGCCGTGCATGTCTCCTTGCATAGTTTAGGAGATATACACTGTAATAGCAAAACTTTTTTTTTAGCTTGAAATCAGTGATCCCCAACCTTTTTGGGGACCGGCTGCGTGGAAGAAAATTGTGCTGAGGCCCAAGGGGAAACATGTGCGGGGGGGGTATGCGATTTTTCATGGGCAATTTGTCGGGGCAGTGGCTGGTGTTGGCACTTCAATTATCACGGCACCATGGTTGTTATGGTGGCAGGATGATTGAAGCACATTATTTCTATTATTACATTGTAATATAAAATTAAATAATTCAACTCACCATAATGCAGAATCAGTGGGAGCCCCGAGTGTGTCACTTGCCTCGTCGCCTGCCACCAGATGCGAATTGTCACTTGCCACGCTGCCTGCCACCAGATGCGGATTGTCACTTGCCACGCTGCCTGCCACCGGATGCGGATTGTCACTTGTCCTTCTGCCTGCCACCAGATGCAGATTGTCACTTGCCATTCTGCCTGCCACCAGATGCAGATTGTCACTTGCCAAGCTGCCTGGCACCAGATGTGGATTGTCACTTGCCATGCTGCCTGCCACCAGATGTGGATTGTCACTTGCCACTGCCTGCCACCAGATGAGGATGCCACTTGCCATTACGTGCCACCAGATGAGGATGCCATTTGCCATTGCCTGCCACCAGATGAGGATGCCACTTTCCATGCTGCCTGCCACCAGATGAAGATACCACTTGGCATTGCCTGCCACCCGTTGAAGAAGATGCCGCTTGCCATTGCCTGACACCAGATGAGGATGTCACTTGCCACGCTGCCTGCCACCAGATGAGGATGTCACTTACCATGCTGCCTGCCACCAGATGAGGATGTCACTTGCCACGCTGCCTGCCACCAGATGAGGATGTCACTTGCCACGCTGCCTGCCACTAGATGAGGATGCCACTTGCCACTGCCTGCCAGTGTCACTAGATGAGGATGCCACTTGCCTGCCAGTGCCACCAGATGAGGATGTCAGTGTTAAGGGCAGGAGAGTGGTAATAGGGTGCGGGCGTGAGAGATGTTCTCCCTCTGCTCCCCGTTGCACCTCCAAACATTGAAGAGTCCCGCGCAGTGCAGGAAGTGAGTGATGTCATCTCTCTGCTCCCCGCTGAAGTCCTGCGCTGTGAGGGTGGAAGTTGGAGGAGCGGTGCTGCAGAGAGATGTGCCATCTCTGCTCGCCAGCCTGCCCGGCTCTCTCATGGAGCCAGCCTGCCCGCGGCAGGGCCATCTTAATAGGATTATGGGCCCCTGGGCAAAGTAATGCACCGGGGCCCCTTCAAGCTTGCCCCAATTTTCGCACTTACTCCACAGAATAAGCCCACGTTCACACTGAGGGCGGGTTTAAAATCAGCATTTCAGCCCGACTTCGGGGGCGATTTTATAGACATGTGTGCGGGTTCATGCGCAGATATCTTTCAAATCGCCACCAAAAGTAGTGCAGAAACGGGCTCAGTCAGTCGGCTCCAGCTTGGTGGCTCTGGTTTTATCCTATAGTTTCTCCACACTACACATGTCTGACTTCTTCCATGACCCCCATCCTGGCGGCACGGCACTCCCTACCGTGTAGAGAGACG
>BLSH010063815.1:976252-1010449 GCA_018402905.1 Glandirana rugosa
TATGCAGGGGGGTAGTTATGTATGGGAGGGTAGTTATACACAGGGGGGTAGTAATGCACGGGGGGGGTAGTTATGCATGGGGGGAGGATACAAGAATGTTTCTTTAAAAAATAATTCATATATATATCTCAGTTAGAGTGCTGGTTGGCGCTCAGATCACTCACCTCATGTCTCCTCTCCTCTGCTGACAAATGCAGGGGGCGGGGGCGGGCCCGAGCATGACGTCAGTCAGGAGGAGGGGAGACCCAGTGAGTCATCCAAGCGCCGTGCAGCGCTCTTAATGAGACGCTGAGGCAAAGGGGAGAGAAGCGGCTGCCATTAAACTGTAGCCCGCGGCGTGTACGGGTTGTCATGGTTCCCGCACGCTGCGGGCTACAGTTGAATGGCAGCCGCCTCTCTCCCCCTCCACCGGGACGCAGCAGGACACTAATTGCGGGACACCTGGGGCTAGTTGGGGCCCCATGAGCACTTGGGGCCCCTGGGCCGTGCCCAGGTGTGCCCGCTCACTAAGACGGCCCTGGCCCGCGGCCCAACTGCAGGGAGCCCATGGCCCGGCAGTGTGCCACAGCCCTAAGGTTGATGACCCCTGCTTTAAAGGATAAGTTCACCTTTTTGAAAATGTTACATGTTCCACCTCTATTTAGGATGAAAGATGTAACATGCTCTGGCTCCTGTGCCAATTCTGCTGATCTCCCCCACTTTGAAAAGAAATCTGCAGTGCGGTGCTTCTACACGCCCGCAATAATTCATCCAGTTTCCTTTGAATGAATGAACTACAACTACTGTCATCCTTTGCAGCTGACGGCTTGAAGTTCTCAATGAAATGCGAGGGTGCTGCTGAGTGCCTTTGTAGTTCATTGATTCTTCCTGCTCTCAATGGTTGCCTGCTCATATGAGGTACAGGCAGACAGCTATCTTGAGAGTCTGCAGGAGACCTGCACTCCACCCATGATCTGCTAATCACGAGTGCAATGTTCTGCAGGCTTCCTAAAGCAACCTGCAAAAATATGTGCATTTATTATTTTTTATAAAAAGGTAAACTTATCCTGTAAACCAAATGTTAGGGTTTCCTGGAAAGCATTATCCTCATTATCCTCTCACTGATTAGTTTCACTTCCGGGAGTAATTCTTTATTATTTATGAAACATTATGAAACATTGCTATCTGTCTTTGTTTATGCCTTTTAACATTGGTAAATCTGTTTATACTAGCTTCATCTTCCTTAAACTGAACACTGAATGACTGCTTAAATGTCTTTGGTAATCTGCTTTTGTCACTGCTGTTTAAACTACATCTGTTCATAACATTGTGATGTTTATTTAGCCTATAAGACTTACCTAAATTATGTTTTCTCTTATCTTTACAATCTTGCCCTCCTTGGCCTTTGTTGCATTTTAATTGCAGTGTTAGAAGTTTGCTGCGATAGTGGTGTGCCTAATATCATCTCCTAATTGATTAATTGTCCACCTCCACCCCCACCCATCACAGTATAAAACCAAGCTTTGCTTACGGGGGATAGCATTGCAGGGGGTTCTTCCAAAAAAGTGGGGTTCTTTAAATAAGTGGGCACTTCCGCTCTTGCACTTCAGCGATTTGCACAAAGCGCACACTAACAAGAAACTACTCAAACACCAGACTACAGGTAACCTCATTTCCAAAACATCACACTTTCCTCTCTGAAACATGCATACCTTACCTCTCCTTTTCACAATAGCAGCCTCTCTCCTCAAACTATCTTTTCTTCACCCCTCTTCCCCACCCCACAATCTGTACATATCATCCTCACTTCTCCCCTATCCCTATTACTGCACTCACCACCTCTTTCTAACTCTAAGCCCACATGCTAACAAAACCAGGATGCTCAAGCATGTCCCCTCATATAAATCATATTCCGAAGTGGCCTCCCTCTCTCTTCTGCTTCTCCTAGCCTCTGGAGATATTTCCCCAAACCCTGGGCCTCTCTCATTTAACCACACCCATCACCACCACCCCACATGCTCAAAGGCTACTTTCACACTGAAGCGACAGCCGCGGTCGCGGTAAAACCCGCTAGTTTTAGCAGAGTTTTACCAGCGATATGGCTCTGCTATGCGGGCGGGAGTGCCGCGCTTTTAACCCCCCACAAGGGGTTAAAAAGGGGTTAAAAATGCCAGCGATCCGCGCTACCGAGGCGGCGTGCAGCCGCTTCAGAAGCGATTGCTGTTCATTTCAATGGCAGGGGCGTTAGAGGAGCGGTATATACACCACTCCCTCACCGCCCCAAAGATGCTGCTTGCCAGACTTTTTGTAATGTCCCGCAAGCGCACCGCCCCAGTGTGAAAGCACTCAGGGCTTTCGCATTGGGGTGGATTGAGGGGGATTTTTGAGGCGCTTTACATACGCTATTTTTAGCTAAATAGCGTTTGTAAAACGCCTCAGTGTGAAAGTAGCCTAACAGTAGTCGCAATCTACACAATTTAATCCCCATCCCCCTTCTTCCCAAAACCAGCCTCCCAGCTCTGTCTGCAACAAGCTTACTGCTGTTCATGACCTATTTGTCACTAATTCCTTTCAACTACTTGCTATCACCTAAACCTGGCTCCACAAATGCGATTCTCCTTCTCCTGCTTCCCTCTCCCATGGTAGCCTTCTCTGGACTCACTCCCCTAGGCCTAATGGACGCAAGGGAAGTGGAGTAGGATTCCTCCTATCCCCACTGAGCACCTTTCAGGTTCTTCACTCTCCTCCCTCTCATCATTTGAAGCCCACTGTATACGTCTATTCTCTCCAACCTCCCTAAGAATTGCTGTGATCTACCGGCCTCCTGGACCACTGTCAGCTTTCCTTGATGAATTTTCTGCCTGGCTACCCTACTTTCTATCTTCTGAAATTCCCACAATCCTTCTTGGTGACTTCAACATCCCAGTTACCACTAACACTTCTGCTACTTCTAAATTTCTTAGTCTAACCTCCTCATTTGACCTGAAGCAATGGGTACAGGCTCCTACTCTGATGGAAACACCCTCGACCTTGTCTTCTCCTATCTATGCACCCCATGCAACTTCTCCAACAATCCTTTTCCCCTCTCCAACCACCACATTATTAGTTTCTCTCTCTCCCTGTCTTGCACCACCCTCCCCTCCAATCGCCTAACCGTCACCCGTAGAAACCTTCGCCAACTCAACACTACTCTCCTCTATTCTGCTACTGACCACCTCTATGAAAACATCTCACCCCTGTCCTGCCCCAACCAAACCACTGCCATCTACAATAAATCCCTGTCCTCCATCCTGGACAAGCTAGCTCCCCTCACCACACACAAAATCAGGCCTCGACCCCTACAACCCTGACAAACAGACGACACCAGAAACCTCAAAAAGCATAGCCGCGCCCTTGAGCGTCTGTGGCACAAGACTAAGTCTCTCAAAGACTACAACCTATACAAATCTGCCCTCCATAAATACAATTCTCGCCTCCACACAGCCAAGCAGACCTATTTTACCACTCTTATTAACACCTTCTCATCTAGTCCCCGTCAACTCTTCTCTACCTTCAACTCCCTACTTCGTCGTCCCCCACTTTCACCCACTAACACACTCACTGCCCAGGAGATTGCTAATCGCTTCAAAAGCAAGATTGACTCAATTCGAGATGAAATCTCCACTCTGCAGGCATCTTCCCCAGTTAACATCCCTTGTCAACAACCACAATCAACATTATCCTTATTCAAACCTGCTACTATTAACGAGGTTGCTAAACTCCTTTCTAACGCCCAATTAACCACCTGTCCACTGGAACCTATTCCCTCTCAAATGCTACGCTCACCCTCTGACTCTATCCTACACTCTCTAACTCACATCTTCAATCTCTCCCTCTCTTCTGGCATCTTCCCCAATGCTCTAAAACATGCACTGGTCACCCCAATACTCAAAAAGCCATCCCTGGACCCTACTGATCTTAACAATCTGCGCCCTATCTCCTTGCTCCCCTTTTCCTCCAATCTCCTCGAACGCCTAGTCTACAACCAACTGAGTCACCAACTAGTTAAGGACAACCTTCTGGACCCCCTTCAATCTGGATTTCGCCCCCAACACTCCACAGAAATTGCCCTTCTTAAACTCACAAATGACCTACTAACCGCAAAAACCAATGGACACTACTCTGTACTCCTACTCCTGGACCTTTCGGCTGCCTTTGATACTGTTGACCACCCCCTCCTCCTCCTCAAAAAACTCTACTCCCTCGGCCTCCGTGACTGTGCTCTTCAGTGGCTCTCGTCCTACCTGTCCCATCCCATATTTCTTCCCCCACGTGCCGTTTCCCCCGACTTCTCTGTCAAGAGCAATGGCACAACCATCCACCCATCCCCACATGTCAGGGTGCTTGTTGTTATCCTGGATTCTGAACTCTCCTTTTGGCCCCATATCCAGTCACTTTCTAAGGCTTGCCGCCTCAATCTCCGCAACATCTCTAAAATACGTCCTTTCCACAAAGCTCCTGATTCACTCCCTGGTCATCTCTCGCCTCGACTACTGCAACTCCCTCCTCACTGGCCTACCTTTAAATAGACTATCCCCCCCTCCAGTCCATCATGAATGCCGCTGCCAGACTCATCCACCTTACAAACCGTTCAGTGTCTGCCACCCCTCTCTGCCATTCCCTCCACTGGCTGCCACTCGCCCAACAAATTAAATTCAAAATACTAACAATCAGCTACAAAGCCATCCACAACTCTGCTCCCAGCTACATCACCAGCCTAGTCTCAAAATACCAACCAAACCGTCCTCTTCGCTCCTCCTGCTCTCCAGCTCCCTCATCACCTCCTCTCATACTCGCCTCCAAGACTTCTCCCAAGCCTCTCCCATCCTCTGGAACTCCCTATCCCAATCTGTCACACTGTCCCCAAATCTATCCACCTTCAGGTGATCCCTGAAAACTTTTGTCTTCAAGGAAGCCTATCCTGCCACCACCTAACAACAACACTCCTTATTTTCTCAATCAGCTCATCCCCCATAGTTATTGCCTTTCGTATCATTTAACCCTCCCTCCTAGATTGTAAGCTCTAATGAGCAGGACCCTCTGATTCCTCCTGTATTGAATTGTATTGTAATTGTACTGTCTGCCCTAATATTGTAAAGCACTGCGCAAACTGTCGGCGCTATATAAAACCTATATAATAATAATAATAATTATTTCCTGAATTGTAATTAGCGCCAGTGGTGTATCATCCATGTGTGCAGCGAACAAGGGCCCACTGTGCATTGACACACACTGTAAACATGGAGTATGCAAAACTCAATCCATAACATTTCTTTGGGCCCCGCGTTTTTGATCAGAGGTGCCGGAGAGGGAGCATTGATGGACTTTTTTATTTCTGCTTGACAGGCTGAGGCAGCCAGAGCCACATGTTCCGATACTAAGATTATAGTCCCGGCAGCTCTGAGCTTGGCTGCTGGAGCCATGCTGTATACTCACAGCAGTCTGTAATGTGACTGCTCCGCAGTGCCCCTGTAATTTGTGTGATGACTGGACACAGAAGAGGAAGACTTCCTGCACACAGGTTTCAGTGGAGGTTGGATTCTGTGTGATCTGCATGTGTCATCTGTAAAGGAAAGCTTCCTCTGCTGTGCACTGATGGTCAGACTAACATGGGGAAATTGAGGATGGAAGAATCAGTTCGTTTTTTTATTCAGCCCACTGAAAACTGTCTATGGCCAACCTAACAGAGGCCTGCACTACATACACTATATATAAACTACGCCAAATTTTCAGTGTGCCGCATTTTTTTTCTCCATGCCTTGGTGGCCCACTTTTGATCTTGCACACGGGCCCATTGATTTCATGATACACCCCTGATTAGTGCATTTAAATAGATATTGTGCTCCTCTTTTCACCTTGCATTTAAACTACTCAACATTCATGGTAATTGCTCTCTACTGGATTGGGGCCTGTGAGCTCTGCAGATGCTGAGATTTATACTCAAAGTGGAGATTCACTGAGCACTCACATTCCAGAGTACATTTATTAAACCATGCTTATAGAACACATACAAATTATCAGACAGTTCTACTGCAACTGTGACCTCTGCTTTTGCAGGCTGGGAAGGGGATTTAAAAAAGTGGCCGAATTGAATATGAAATGCAGGGTTACTTTTGGAAAAAAAAAAAAAAAAAGAAATGCAGGGTTTGACTATGAATAGTTTTATTGCTTTATACCTATCTAGTCTTTACACTACTGTGCAATGTTTACAGACTTTGTATGTGGAGCTATACCATACCCTGGGCTGATTCATCAGTCTGCAGTGTCACATTTTGTGTGACATTACAAATTTTTTTTTTATGATAGGAACACTTTATTCAGAAAGAGGGAAAAGTCTGTGGCGTCATTAACACATGGAATTCTCAGTGTGATTTTAACACCTGCTTGCCTGAGCCTACTGGGAGAAAAAGATACATTTGGGCATTAAGATTGCTTTGATCTTAATCTGGTAATACATGCTGTGGGCGATCAGCTTCAAGTGGAGGGGTTTCCCAAACAAGTAATCCAGCCGTATGTCAGGTTTAAGGGCGTCCTGCCCGTGTTTATTCACTCAGACAAAAGGATGAACAGAAAGGTCTCCCTCGCAGTGGTAGAAAAAACAGTCCCACAACTACAACATCCATCAACTGAAAATAAGCCTCCTGGCTAACGGACAGACCTCACAGGGTCTGCTTCAGACCTGCAGGCATGTTCCTTCATAGCCTGCCTGCTCCTTCTCTCTCAGCACTACACTGATCACACACAGGTCAGGTAAAATTATACCCCAAATGGAGAGCAAGGTGTGACCAATACTTAACCCCTTGCTGCCTACAGACTTCTCCCTGCCAGCCATTTACCTTAGGAATCTCAGGATTCTATGTGGCAGATATACTCCGTCCACAACTGACATGGGCTGTTTGTCACATACCTCCCCCCTCTGTTTGAACCCGTGGGTTCGAACACCAGCTAGTAAACAGTGGGTTCTAGAAAGGGCATCTGCATTTTTGTGATTGCAACCAGCCCTGTGTTCCACTTTAAATGAAAAATCTTGGAGGGCCAGGAACCAACGGGTAACCCTTGCATTATGGTCCTTAGCCTGGGCCATCCATTTCAAGGGAGCATGGTCTGTTATGAGTCAGCAGTGGCGTCCCAGCAGGTAGTACCGCACAGCCTCTAAGGCCCACTTAATGGCCAAGCACTCTCGCTCCACAATACTGTAATTTCCCTTTGCTGGGGTCAGCTTCCGACTCAAATAGACCACCAGGTGTTCTTCTCCGCCTACCAGTTGTGACAAAACAGCCCCCAGACCTATACTGGAGGCATTGGTCTGGACCACAAACTCTTTGCTAAAGTCTGGGGCCACCAACATAGGCTTGTTACACAGCGCCTCCTTCAGGCTTTGAAAAGCTGCTTCAGCCTCCGGATAACACTTGATGGTTACAGAGGAGCTTTTTCCCTTGGTGAGGTCAGTTAAGGGTGCTGCCAGCGTGGCAAAGTTTGGGATGAACCTTCGATAATACCCAACAATGCCTAGGAAGGTTCTAGCTTGTTTCTTGGTGGCAGGGGCAGGCCAGTCTTTAATGGCTTCTACCTTTATAGACTTGTGGTTTGATTAGGCCCCGTCCAATGGTGTATCCCAGATACCGGGCTTCTTCTAACCCTATGGCACACTTATTTGGGTTTGCGGTTAAGCCAGCGTTTCTGATGGAGTTTATGACAGCCTGGACTTTGGGTAGATGACTTTCCCAATCTGTGCTCCAAATAACCACATCATCCAGATAGGCTGCAGAATAACCCTGATGCAGCCTAAGGATCTCATCCATCATCCGCTGGAATGTACTGGGAGCTCCATTTAACCAAAAGGGCATCTGCACATACTGCCATAACCCTCAGGTGTTGCAAAAGCGGTTTTCTCTCTTCCTCTGTCAGGGGAACCTGCCAATACCCTCTAGTGAGATCCGGAGTGGTTATGTACCTGGCGGGGCCTAACTTCTCCACTAATTCATCAACCCGGAGCATGGGATATGTATCAAACTTTGATACCTCATTCAGTTTCCAGAAGTCATTGCAAAATCTTAAGGACCCATCTAGTTTGGGAACCAAGACTATAGGACTACACCATTCACTTTTAGACTTCACCCTGAGGTCAAACATCCTCCAAACTTCCTCGGCTACTGCCTGTCTACGGGCCTCTGGAATACGATAAGGCTTAAGGCGTACTCAAACCTTGGTGTCAGTGACAATGTCATGTTTAATTACATTTGTGCAGCCAGGCAAGTCTGAGAAGAAGTCTTTATTGCACTGTAAAAACCCCCTCACCTCCTGCTGTTGGGACACCGACATGGACTCAGGTATTTGAGCTTCACTTATGCCTCCCTCTTTTTTAAGTGGCTGATCACCCAGGGCTAGGAGAGCTTCCCTGTCTTTCCATGCTTTAATTACATTTACATGATAGATCTGCTCTTTCTTCCACCGGTCTGGTTGGTATACCTTATAGTTTACCTCCCCAACCTTTTCCAATATCTCATAGGGTCCTTACCACTTAGCTAGGAACTTAATTTCCACCGTGGGGACTAAAACAAGTACACGATCCCCCGGATGGAAAGTCCAAACCTTCGCCGACCTATTGTATACTTGTCTCTGGGCTTGCTGCATGTGTTCTCTAACCAGGGGCATTACTGAGGCAATCCTATGCTGCATGACTGAGATATGTTCAATGACACTCCGGTAGGGAGTAGTTTCAATCTCCCAAGTTTCTTTTGCAATATCCAGCAACCCTCTGGGATACCTCCCATATAGGAGTTCAGTGGGTGAGAACCCCATGGAAGACTGTGGGACCTCTCTAATGGCGAACAACAGGTATGGCAGTAGACAATCCCAATCTCTCCCATCTTTAGCCACCACTTTCTTGAACATACTCTTGAGGGTTTTGTTAAATCGTTCTACTAAACCATCTGTCTGAGGGTGGTATACTGAAGTATGCAAATGCATAATAGTGAACAATTGTTTCTTAAGGGGAAAGCCTCGGGATACCGGGTGGCATAATCCATGACGACTAGGGTGTACTGATAGCCTCTGGCAGACTTAACTACTGGCCCTATCAGATCCATGGGAATTCGGTCAAAAGGAATCTCAATCACAGGCAATGGTACCAGTGGGCTTCGGTAATGGGGCATAGGGGCTACCCTTTGACACTCAGGACATGACTCACAATAGTTTTTCACGTTGGCATGTATCCCTGGCCAGAAGAAGCACTGTACGACACATTTTTTTGTCTTTTCATAGGCCAGATGGCCACCCAGGGGGTGTGTATGGGCCAGGTTCAGTACTGTCCTCCTAAAGGGGCCAGACACCACGAGTTGTTCCACAACCTCACCCCGAATTTTGTCAAACCGATACAACATGTCATGGTTAACCGCCATATGAGGAAACACATTTTCCAGCCCTGGGGCTACCAGGGTCCCATTGTTTACCTTCACATCTCCCCAGGCTTGTACCAGAGTAGGATCCCGTAACTAGGCGGACCGGAAGTTGTCCCGAGAAACCACTAGCTCCTGCACACCGGGCAACTCTAGGGTCTCAGGGGTCACATTTTCATAGTCACCCTTACAGCATTTTCCTCAACCTTTGGTTCAGAGGGTTTGGAGTTCCCCCTTCATTCCCACTAGGAAGGCCGGGCTCAAGGCCCTTTTCTTTCACACTGCAAAGTTCCTGGAACAGTGGAAAGTCTCTCCCCAATATTACACTGTGCAACAGGATAGGGGACACAGCCACTTCATGGCAAACAGATCCTAAACTGGTTTCAAAGGTCACCAGCGCTGTGGGGTACTTCTTACAGTCACCATGCACACATACTACTCCTACCTGATGCTGGGTCAGCTGTTCAGGGTCCACCAGCCGGGTATGGACCAGGGGGACCAGACTTCCAGAGTCCAGGAGGGCACGTATACTTTTCCCGCTTATTTTTGCCACAGAGCTTGGCATGTCCAGATCAGCGACCAGGCGAGCAAACAGGGATATGCGTCAAACTACTTCACATTCCATAGGCTCAGGGTTCAAGGGATACTTGGCAGCGATGTGCCCCCACTCATTGCACCGCCAACACTGGGGATGCCCAAGGGGTCCTCTGGGGCTTTCCGGACAGGGTCTTTCAATGGGGGGGTGATGCTCTGAGCACTGTCACTGGCCTTTCAGGACTTCCTCTTTTTGGCTTTACCAACGGTGTTACTGAGGTTGATCGGGCGGCCACAGGAGGGGGTCTTTTGACCATCAGGGATCATGAAGCAGCAGATCCAGCGACCAGATCCTCTGCCACCAAGTAGTGTTCCACCAGGTCAACCAGAACGCCCTTTGAATGTGGGTCAGATTGCCTCACCCACCTCTGCAACTCTGGAGGTAGAGCTCTCAGGAACCGGTCTATTGCAACTCTTTCCACTATTTGGGGCCCTGTGAGTATCTCAGGCTGCAGCCACCATTTGACCAGGTTGCTTAGGTCATACATTTGGGAGCAGGGGGATCCATCTGCCTCGAAACTTCAGCTGAGTACTCGCTGTGCTCTTACTGCCACGGTGACTCCTAGATTCCGCAAGATCTCAGCTTTTAGTTTGTCATAATCTTGGGCATCCTCAGCGGACAAGTCAAAATATGCCTTTTGGGAGTCCCTTGCCAACAGTAAGGCCACCAGCGCAGCCCAGAGGTCTCTAGGCCAGGCCTGCCCCTCAGTGGTTCTCTCAAATGTACATAGAAAGGCCTCCACATCATCCTGCAATGTCATTTTTTGTAGGAGGTGACTTTTGGTGCCTGACAGGGTGTCACTAAGGGACCCTGTGGAGACATTTGCAGTCTGGGATGGCATCCTCTGCAGTATTTCAGCTAAGGCCTGTCTGTCTTTCTCAGCTGCCTGAGCCAAAGCAGCCACTTGAGCCCAGTTGTCTGAGCCAGGGCAGCCATAGCTTGCTGGTTGGCTTCTTGGGCTTGTTGATCCTGAGCAGCCAACAGTCTATTAGTCTCTTGTTGTTGTGCAGCAGCTTGATGCTGCTGAGCCAGGACTTTCTGAAAAGTCTGTTGCTGTGTAGCATTACTCTGGAGCAAGGCCTTTATCAAGTCCTCCATGCTGCAGATTCACACTTCTACTGCAGTACACTGTGTCTTTAAGTGGTATATACACACTGCTGTTCTTTTAACACAGCTGAAACAAAGTTCACACAGCTTATTTCACTGCAGTCTTTTAACACCAGGTACACAGTGTAGCCAGTACTTGCCTTTCAGCGTGGATCAGTAGCGGGCTTGCCCGCATCCTCCACCAATTGTGGGTGATCAGCTTCAAGTGGAGGGGTTCCCAAACAAGTAATCCAGCCGTATGTCAGGTTTAAGGGCATCCTGCCCGTGTTTATTCACTCAGACAAAAGGATGAACAGAAAGGTCTCCCTCGCAGGGGTAGAAAAAACAGTCCCACAACTACAACGTCCATCAATTGAAAATAAGCCTCCTGGCTAACGGACAGACCTCACAGGGTCTACTTCTGACCTGCAGGCATGTTCCTTCACAGCCTGCCCCTTCTCTCTCAGCACCACACTGATTACACACAGGTCAGGCAAAATTATACCCCAGCTGGGGAGAAAGGTGTGACCAATACTTAACCCGTTGCTGCCTACAGACCTCTCCCTGCCAGCCATTTACCTTAGGAATCTCAGGATTCTATGTGGCAGATATACTCCATCCACAACTGACATTGCCTGTTTGTCACAATGGCCAAGAAGTGTTTCTTTTGTGTTAAAAAAAAGTTTTCTTTGTGTGGGTTTGAAAAAAAATGCTGTGGATGTTTTCCTTCCAAGCATATCAAGCCAGCCCCTTGTTAAACGGATACAAGCTCACTTGCCTTTCAGTAATGGGGAGCTAAAAAGGGACATGCCTTTCGATGCATTCATGTGAATACTTAAAGGCATCAGTTTTCCTCTTTTGTTCATTGATGGACGTAGCACTCCATATTCAGAACCATAGGGTTATATTGCCCCTATCGCCTATGGGCAGTCCTAGGTGATATACAGCCCCCTCTCTGCTATAGGCCTTCAGTTTTGTTCTGCCTAGTCAGGGCCTTCCATCATCAGGCGTCACTGGCCCAGGGTTCCAAGGCGGACATCTTGTTGTCAGTGCACACTTTCACTAAGTTCTACAAAGTGGATGTGTTGACATCTGCGTATTCTTCCTTTGGCCGCAAAGTTTTGCAGGCTGCTGTTTAGAGAGTCTGTTCCCTCTTTGCGGATGTATTGTTCAGGTTGGGCTCCAGTTGTTTTTTGTTGAGCTCCTGTTATCTGGTTGGCTCTTGTGTTTAGCCTTGGGATTTTTCATTGTCCCACCTCTTATGTTTGGCACTGCTTGGGGACATCCCTATGGTTCTGAACCAACGGTCCGCTGTGTCCGTCAATGAACAAAAGCGAAAATAAGATTTTTGTACTTTCCGTAAAATCCATTTCTCTGAGTTCATTGATGAACACAGAACCCACCCCTCTAAGGAGTTTTAATACTTCTGACACTGCTTGTTACTAAACTGAAGGCATATAGCAGAGAGGGGGGATGTATACCACCTAGGACTGCCCATAGGCGTAGTCTTTTTTCTGCCTAGTGGCCTACTCCTGTAGGGGGTGATATAACCCTATGGTGCTGAATATGGAGAGCTATGTCTGTCAATGAACTCAGAGAAATGGATTATACGGTAAGTACAAAAATCCTATTTTTTGACACCTCTGGGGGGCCCCCATGAAGTGCATCGTATTCATCAGGGAATAATATACTGCATGTAATTGTTTATGCACATTTGAAAACACGCTCTTTTATGCACACATAGATAATATGCAATTGAATTGTATTCTTTGGCTCCATATTATGGGGCTGTTTTGAGCACATTTTTACTGAGCATGTGCCATACACAATATCTAACAAGATAATAGAAGGAGTAGATTAACACTGAGATTTGTCCATCTAAGCCCAGGCTAAGCAGACAATGGATCATGGAAGGTACTCCTACACATTGGCGCAAACTGACAACCAAAGAATCTTTTTAAACAATTTTGTAATAGTAACAAACAAGGGTGTAAAATTAGAATGTAATGCTGAACATAAACACCCTAAAATTCTCTGTCTGACATAACAGGTTTACTGCTGCTACAAATAATCATGTAAAACAGTAGCAAGTTTAGGAGCATGTCATAAAGTTACCCACAGGGTACTTTTATAGGGGAGGGTCTCTTTTTGATTTTTAATATTTCACCTCATCATTTGTTTCAGAATTATTTGGCTGTCAGTTTGAACTGACTTTGGTCTGCAGCAATGTGCTGGTTTGGTGGCTACTGTCTTTTTTCTGTGACATGTGGAGTGCTCTCAGAGTAATTGGCTGGCATGTAAACACCTTTATCTGAAGGGAACATGCTGTGCACCAGCGGAGAAGCAGCCACAGCTGTCTTGGAGGTTCTCTGAGCTGACACACTTTTCTTTTCTAAAGACACCGTTGCAAATTACCCTTTTAAGTTTCCCTTTGATCTGGGCTTTTCTAATTGCCACGTTTAGTCTCTCGCTGCTAATTGCTGTTATTAAATTTTTTGCACGAACAGGCTTTTTTTATCTATTGCATTATTCCTTTCTTTGCTTTCTTAAAGACATTTGCACACAATCAGATGCAGCTGTGGGGAGGGTCCATGGAAATGCTATAGAAGTATCATCTTCCTCCACAGACATCTCCTGGCATGGGGTCTTTCATCACATCAGCTAACTGCATCAGTATATTTGTATTTATCCATAAATTATCACTTCTTGTATAGCAACATGGGCATGCCTTCTTATAACCTTTTCAAAGATTTAGATGATGTAAATCATGTTGGTTAAAGTTTGCATTATTTGACATGATAAGAAGCTGTCTGCTAAGATTGTGAGATTGGTGGAACAGAGCCGACCATTGGGAGAACACAGTGATTACTGCTGGTTGCTAGCAATAATCGCACGTAAACTCTGACAGGCTCGTTGTACCCAAGTTGATTGATTGATCAACTTGGGTACATCCAGCCTGCCCATATATGGTTCAAATCTCTGTCTGTCCCTGCTACACCATCTGAGATTCAAACCATCTATGGCCGGTTTTACTTCTCTGAAATTTTTTCCTTCGGAAGTTGTTATTATTATTATTATAATACAGGATTTATATAGCGCCAACAGTTTGCTGAGCGCTTATCAAAATGAATGGCTTTGCGAAGTCAAACATTTGTACAGATTATTTACTTTTTATGTCAGGGATAGAAAATAAAGATTATTAATAAATGCATTAATTAATAAATATGTATACATTATTACATATTAATTGTTTTGTGTTCTCATTTTCAACCACCAGGTGGAGTGCTTGGCTCTTTCTCACATGTTTTCCAGGCTAGCCTTTCCTTTTCTTCTTTCTCCTTCTACAGAACTTGATGCCTCCGTCCGCGCTCACTCTGGAAAACCATAGGGTAAAATGTTTATTACTTAAACTAGGATTTTACGTTGTATAAGTAATAGTTTTATAAACATACAAACTTCACATACAAAAATACCCCAAACCATGGTAGTATCTCTTTAAAAAGAATATTTATAAAGCTGAAACTGTACCTTATTATGCGAAATGTTAAACATCAGCACAGACAAATTCCACTAGCTTCAGTTGTGACATTAATACAGGATTGCCAGAGGAATACAAGAACTCCCAATCCATCCTGTAGTTATTAATAAGACTTGTTTTATATCTGTGTGATCGGCCTACTCCTCCAGCTGACAGCCTTGGTCTGCACCAATTTGCATTTGTGAAATGTGATTTGATTGCTTGTGGAAAGTTTGAAGTTAGATTTATGTATCTGCAGCAGGCCACCTTAGGAGTTATTAAGCAGGCTTCTACACTTTTCTTCTAACCTTTTCAAGGCATGCTGATGAACACATAAAATGCATAACAAAAAACATGGACCGTTATCATTATTATTACAATTCTGCTATAATATTTTAAAGTAAAAAATATTATATTACAGGCGGTCCCCGGGTTACAAACAAGATAGGGTCTGTAGGTTTGTTCTTAAGTTGAATTTGTTTGTAAGTCGGAACAGGTACATTATTTAAGTGTAGCTTCAGCCAAAAAACTATTTTTAACCTTTTTTGGTAGCATAGGGAAGGGGGTTAACACCCCTGTAATGTTTGTTTCTCTTACGTTCATTGCCAGACGCAGCCTCTATTCATGACACGTGGGGTTTATGCACCTTTTACTAGGAGTAGACTAGGCAGAGCGAAAGTTCAGAAAAGCAAAGCTGGCCCCTCCCAGGGGGCCCGTCCTCACTCAGCATATAACCCCTCAGCCCTGCATAGCATATCAGTTTTCTTCTGCCTAGTGCAAGGAGTTAGACCTGGTTCCCTGCTGGGAACTGCGGTTCCCCTGATGTTTTTTCCTTTTTTTCTTTTATTCTTTTTGCGCAAGCCTTCTGATGAAGACTGCAATCAAGTAGCTGGCTGGGGACCAGGCGGATGTTCATAGGTCCTGCCATTTCCCCAGCAAAGACGACGGATGCGAGCCACCCTTAGCGCTGGCGGGGTCCGCCGCATCCTGCCTGTTCCGTGCGGGCGGGCGGTTGGGCGGTGGGTTAAAGGTCTCACCTTGCGTCCCCAGTGTCCAGGCTATGGCCGGTTCCAGAGGTCGCTTGGCCAGCAGCATCCCTCCCCGCCTGGGGGGTAGGAAGGTCTGCACCGGGTGGCTACCCGCTATGCCCATCTTGATGGGTGAGTGACACCCCCCTCCCCCTGGGGCGGAGGGGGGGCGACTAGCGGTACCATTCCGGTGGGGGGGTACAGGCCCACTGGTCCCTGTCATGTCCTTCCCCCCCCTCGCACGCCCGAACACCCGTCTGCCCGCCCGCGGCCTGCCCACTCCGCTGCCAGTCCTGCCGCCGCTCGCCTGCTACACACGATCGGATCACTCCACGGACCGTTCGCATGCCATGCGGCCGCCGCCATTTTGGCTGTGTCTGCCGGCATTTTCCCGGAGTGGTGGCGCCGCCATTTTACCGCGGACAAGGCCATTTTGGAGGTGTTTGACCTGTAGTGGTTGTCGGCAGCCATTTTTGGTTGGTCTCCCTGTATGTGCTTTTGGCACGATTCCTCCCGGGAACGCAGCGGCAGCAAGACTATCGGCATCAGCAGCTCAGGCAGCGGCACATCTGGTGGCATTGGCAGACAGTGGCAGCCTCCTGGGGCACACAGTGGCGCAGGGTTCCGCAAGTATTGCTGGCTTTCTCCCTGGGGTGCAGGGGCAGCGGTGCTGAGTCTTACTGGGCAGTCCTGAGGCCTTGCAGGGGGTGGGACTGAGGGGGTGATGGCTGGTAGGCCTCACAAGTGTCCTGGCGGTGGCTGAACTGACAGTTTCTTCTCAGGAGGGGTCCGCAGAAGCACAGGCCGCGCTGGGACCTCTGGTCCCCTAGATCAATTGACCTCCATCTTAGAGGAGTTTTTTGCACGGGGGGAATCGGACCGGTTTAGGGGGGCCCTAAAAAGCGCCCCCCTCCCCCGCAATCCTCTGAGGAGGACTCGGAACCGGAAGGGGGCTCTGGGGTCACAGGGACCCCCTTGGAGTTCTCAGAGGGAGAGCTGGAGCCTTTGGATGGGGAAGAGGACCAGGGGGCCTTGTGGCACACGAAAAGGCGCTGGTGGGCGCCCTGGTTGCGGCCGTTCGCAATTCCCTGCGCATGGATCAGGCTGGAGAGGCACAGGCGTCTGCCTATACTTTTGGGTCCAAGAAGCCCTCTCGTGCTCCTAAGGTTTATCCCTACCTCCAGTATTTTGACCAGTATGTGTATAAGGAATGGAAACGTCCGCTGAATTCCTTTACCCTGCCAAAAAGTTTTTTGTGCGCTATCCATTTGAGGACAGCCTGTTACAGAAATGGGTCTCCCCCGCGGTGCATCCGCCAGTGGCCCGCCTGAACAAAGCGACAACCATTCCCCTGGAGGAGTCTCCCTCTTTGTGACGCAGCTCTGGACATGGTAACGATGTTGTCAAAAATGTTGGTTTTTGCAATTATTATCAGGCGCCTGCTGTGGATTCGACACTGGTCGAGTGACCACACGTCCAAGAAAGGTCTCACGGATCTTCCCTTTCAAGGTGGCCGGCTTTTTGGGCCCCAATTGGATGAAATCATTAAGGATTTCACTGGGGGGAAGAGTACGTTTCTTCCCAAACCCAAGCGGCGTGACCAGCGCCGCAAACAGGGACCTCAGCCCTCTGGGCATAAACATTTTTTTCGTGCGCCCGATCAGGCGGGCAGGAATTCCTGGCCTGGCAAGTCTGCCTCGGGCTCTGGTAAGCGTCCCTGGCAATGCAAGCCCTAAAAGACGGAGGATAAGTCCTCCTCCGCATGATGGGTTGCCCCGGTCGATTCTCGGGTGGGGGGGTGACTTCTGGGGTTCAGCCCCCGGACAGGTTCTTCCCGTCCAATTTAAGGCTCCCTCCAGAGCGTCAGCTAGCTCTGCTAGGGGCTATGCAGTCGATGTCCGAACACGGGGTGATTGTGCCAGTCCCACCGGCGGAGAGATTCCGTGGCTTCTATTCAAACCTCTTTGTGGTACCAAAGAAGGGGGGGGCAGGCCAGTTCTGGACTTGAAAGCGCTCAATCACTTTGTGAAGACATGCAAATTCAGGATGGAATCAGTCCGTTCGGTCGTGGCCGTCCTGCACCAAGGGGACTGGCTGGTGTCCCTGGACATCAAGGACGCATATCTACACGTTCCCATCTATGTCGGGCAGCAGCGCTTCCTGCGCTTTGCTGTGGGGGACCTTCATTACCAGTTTGTGGTTCTCCCCTTCGGCCTGGCCTCGGCTCCGCGGGTGTTCACCAAGTTACTGGCCCCAGTGCTCACTCTGTTGCGGCAGTGGGGCATTGCCGTGGTGGCATACCTGGAAGATCTCCTCCTGTGTGCGGAGTTGGCGCAGGCTCTGGAGGACAATGCTACTGTCACCCTGACCTCACTGAGGGACTTCGGTTGGCTGATCAACCTACAAATGTCGACATTGACCCCGTCCTGTCGCCTCGAATATCTGGGTCTGACATTGGGCACGGTGCAGGCGAAGGTATTTCTACCTCCGGACAAGTTGCTGGCACTGCAAATAGCAGTGCGGTCCCTCCTGTCACGACGGTGGTCCTCCTTTCATTTTTGCATGCGGGTGTTGGGACACATGATCTCTCCCTTCGAGGTGATACCGTACGCCCAGAGTCACACCTGGTTCCTGCAGCGAGCGATACTACTGTAGTGGGACAGGTCTCCCTCGTCTCTGGACCGTTTGATCCGTCTGGATCATCTGACCAGGGAGTCGTTGGCTTGGTGGCTTCAGGCCCTGGCATTGACCCTGGGGGAGTCGTTTCTCCCCCTAAATTGGTCGATAGTCACGACGGATGCCAGCCTCTCGGGCTGGGGAGGAGTCCTGGGGAACCTGTCGGCTCAGGGCCATTGGTCGGTGCAGGAGTCTCGACTTCCGATCAATGTGCTGAGTGCGATCAAGCTTTGTCTCCTCCGTTGGTCGGCGAGGCTGCGCGGCCTCCCGGTTCGGGTTCAGTCGGACAATGCCACGGCCGTGGCGTACGTGAACCATCAAGGCGGAACAAGAAGCTCAGTGGCAGAGGCAGCCCACATCCTAAAGTGGGCAGTGCTGCACGTGCAATCTCCGCCATCTACATTCCAGGCGTAGAAAATTGGAAGGCGGACTTCCTAAGTCACCAAAAGCTGGACCAGGGAGAGTGGTCCCTGCATCCAGGGGTCTTTCGCCAGATTTGCGAATGGTGGGGCATGCCAGATGTTGATCTCCTGGCCTCCAGATTCAATCACAAGGTGAAGACCTTCGTGAGCAGGTCAAGGGACCCGTTGGCGGCAGCCTCGGATGCTCTGGTGGCCCCGTGGTCCCGGTACAGCCTTCTGTACGCCTTTCCCCCTCTCAATCTTCTACCGCGGTTGCTTCGCAGGATAGAAGTGGAGAGAATCCCGACAATCCTGGTGCCTTCGGATTGGCCTCGGCGCCCTTGGTACGCCGATGTGGTGCGGATGGTAACAGACGTTCACTGGCGACTACCGCTTCGTGAAAATCTACTGTCGCAGGTCCCCAGCTTTACCATCGCTGGCTTTGACGGCATGGGTATTGAGTCCCAGGTGTTGAGGGACAGGGGGGTCTCTGAGTCAGTGATCCCCACTATGCTTAAGGCACGCAAGTGTACTTCGCGCAAGATTTATCATCGCACCTGGAAGGCCTATATTGCCAGGTGCAAGTCGGGGGATTGGAACCCCCGTTCCTTTGCAGTTGCACGGGTGCTGGCCTTTCTTCAACAAGGCCTGGACCAAAAGTTGGCTTTGAGCACCCTCAAGGGCCAGATCTCCGCTCTGGCGATTCTCTTTCAGCGTCCTTTGGTGACGCATCCTTTGATCCGTACATTTGTACAGGGTGTACGTCATGTGGCTCCTCAGGTACGGTCGCCTTTGGCACCGTGGGATCTGAACTTGATACTTCTGTACTGCAGAAACCACCTTATGAGAAGATCAGGGATATTCCCTTACAATTGCTGTCACAGAAGGTCGCCTTCTTGGTGGCTATCACATCCGCTAGGCGGGTGTCTGAATTGGCAGCTTTGTCGTGTAGGTCTCCTTATTTATTTATATTTGGTCCTACATAAGGATAAGGCAGTGCTACGCCCGTCTCCTTCGTTCCTTCCGAAGGTAGTATCCTCTTTTCACATTGAGGACATTGTCCTCCCTTCCTTGTGTCCGCACCCTTCTCACCCTAAGGAGATTGCCTTGCATTTCTTGGATGTGGTGAGAACATTGCGAGTGTATTTGGCAGCTACAGCTCCTTTTAGGAAGTCGGATGTCGGATGTGCTGTTTGTGCTGACGGATGGGCCGCGCAAAGGGTTGGTGGCTTCGTCGGCCACTGTTTCATGTTGGATCAGACAGACCGTGACCCATGCTTATACTGTTCGGGGACAAGAACCCCCTTTTCCAGTCACGGCTCATTCCACCAGGGCGATTAGCACTTCCTGGGCATTTAGACACCAAGCATCAGTGTCTCAGGTGTGCAAGGCGGCTACTTGGGCCTCGGTGAACACTTTTGTTAAGTTTTACAAAGTTGATGTGTCAGTATCTGCGGATGCTGCTTTTGGGCGCAAAGTTTTACAGGCGGCGGTGTAGGCGCGGCCGGCACCTCCTGAGATCTTTCTGTGGGTACAGTTGTTATTGTTTACCCACCCCTCTGTTTGACACTGCTTTGGGACGTCCCCACGTGTCATGAATAGAGGCTGCGTCTGTCAATAAATGTAAGAGAAAATAGGATTTTATTAAGAACTTACCATAAAATCCTTTTCTCTGAGTTCATTGACAGACGCAGCACCCACCCCCTCTGTGTTGTGTTTGTACGGCTTGTTACGAACTGATATGCTATGCAGGGCTGAGGGGTTATATGCTGAGTGAAGGTGGCCCCCCTGGGAGGGGCCAGCTTTGCTTTTCTGAACTTTCGTTCTGCCTAGTCTACTCCTAGTAAAAGGTGCATAAAACCCACGTGTCATGAATAGAGGCTGCGTCTGTCAATGAACTCAGAGAAAAGGATTTTACGGTAAGTTCTTAATAAAATCCTATTTTGCTATCTATGTTTCTGCTCAGAAGATTTCACCTCATTTCCTGTCCCAATGACAATTGGATTTTGAAAATTTTGGGTTGTTGGAGAAACAAACCTTGGTGATAAAGCTTCAATGGAGACATCTTTTCCCCATAATAACTCTTATAGGATTGAATTTCCCTTCCTAGGGGGAGATTTCCTCTCACTTTCTGTTGTCTCCCTCCGTTTGTAAGTAGGAGTCGTTTGTAAGTCGGATGTTTGTAACTAGGGGATCGCCTGTACGGTAAAATACAGTATTTCAATGAGAGGCAATGGAAAGGAAAGTTATAGTTTTTTTTTAATTGGTAGAAAGTTATGGGTTTAGCAGAGTTTATAAATTTCACAATATATTTTTTCGAATCTACTTAATCTGACGAAATCCACTGTACTTATGATAATCAGATAGTGAGTTAATATAGTCGAGTCCCTACCAGTTATCGTAGATTTGTGTTTACCCAGAGTTTATACTAGCTTTCGGTCTTCTGTAAAGTTTCCACCTCTAAAATGAGAAATAATAGCTTATAGAAGTGGATACTAATGGTCAATTATTTTGAAAGGTGTGTCCTTTTTCTGCTGCATAGCAGCCATCACTAAAGTTAAGATATTCTTTTTGTGAGAATATGCTCACACCGATATGGAGTATGATAGTTCAAATCCTGAATCAAAGGTGTCCATTACTATGGGCTGTGGGCTAGGGGTCAACCAATATTGTTTTTTCAGGGCCAATACCGATACCAATTTTTCGGCCACCTTTCAGGCTGATAGCTGATGTCAGGTGCTGATATTCTGTACATTTAAAAATTTGAAAACCGCTGTGGATGGGTGACTGGCTGGCTGGCACACCTGCTGTGGGTGGCTGGCTGGCACCCTGCTGTTGGTGGGTGGCTGGCTGGCACCCTGCTGTTGGTGGGTGGCTGGCTGGCTCCCTGCTGTGGGTGGCTGGCTGGCACCCTGCTGTGGGTGGCCTGCACCATTCTTTGGGTGGCTGGCTGGCACTGTGCTGTGGGTGTGTGGCTGACCCCCTGCTGTGGGTGGCTGGCTGGCACCCTGCTGTGGCCTGTTGGCTGGCTGGCACCCTGCTGTGGGGTGGCTGGCTGGCTAGAACCCTGCTGTGAGTGGCTGGCTGACTGGCACCCTGCTGTAGGTGAGTGGGTGGCTGCTGGCTGGTGTGTCCTCTCTGGTCCAACCGCTCCGTGGTGTGTACTGTCTGAGGCGAGGGAAGCAGCGGCCTTTGCCCTATCCTGGTAGAAAACGCCAGGAGTCAGACTGTCAGAATGTTTGTAGGCCCAATGCGTGGAGTGCACTGGGCCTGCAATGCAAAACCTTCTGAGTACTGGCTTCTTCTACTCGAGCTGATGACACAGTGGACATATGGGCACCCGATAATTGGCAGCGATAATTTGCCGCACCGATAAACAGTCGATCCCTACTGTGGGGCTGTTGGATTGCTTAAACCCCCAAACTCTTCAACCAGTTCACCGTCCTTCAGATCGCAAGAGGATCAGACTGTGGCCAGTAGGAGCAAAAAAATAGCCAGGGTTGGTGGCCAGTGGGAATAAAAAAAAAATCCCCATTGTTGGTGTCAGTGGAAAAAATAGTGGCCAGTTGTTGGTATCAGTGGGAGGAATTGTGCTCATCATTGGTGTAATTATGCTGGATCGATTGTGTCAGTGGATGTAATAGTGCCTCATTGTATCAGTGAGAGGAATAGTGCCACAAGAGTCAAATAAAAGCAACTAAAGGGGCACATCTGGTTGATGTTTTGGGACCACTGTTCTATCACTGGATGTGATATAAAGGGAATGTCACAGAAAAATGGAAATAAAATGGAACTGTTGCTGCCTTCATCACTTTTTTTTCTTCCTCTTAATTTGGTTGTAATGTATTTAGAGACAAGTCTAGAAACGTGGAATGACTATTGATTCAGTGTCAAAGTGTTCAACTCCAGGAATGCTGAAGGGGATGTGATCACCTAGTACAACCTGGCTGAATAAAAAAAATGTTAAAGGCCAGGCCAGGATTATGTACTATTTTGATTCAATTTAAGAGTGCATTGCTAGCAGGTCAACAACCTAGTCACATGTAAAGTTTTTGCATTGGTTATGAAAATGGCACTGGGAAAAGCAAGGATATGATTCCATCCATTTTGAGGTAATCAATGACTCATTCAGAATTCTGATGTTTACCCAGTGAAATGAGATGATCTTATGTACACAGCAGCCTAATATCTATTTACACTACAATATTAGAAAAACTCCACCAACCAATTGTGTTTAACTCTTTGAGGGCCAGTAATGACATTGTGCTTATGGATCATGTAGCTGGGTCCTGAATCATGCATACCAAATCACCTAATGTAAAAAGTCTTGTGTCACAACTGATCATTGGATTCAATAAATGGATGCACCCATCTTTTTTTTTTTTTACCCACCTGAATACCGGGCCTGTTTTTTGGACTTGGTGTTAACAAGTTAAAACCAGTTTTTCTCTTTCGTTCGTCGACAGGCACAGCAACTGGACTAAGTGGGACTAAGTGGGTTATACTGCCCTCTTCAGGAGTTTACTAGGCAGAACAGGCAGTTCTAAAAGCAAAGAAGAACAGTAACAGGCAGTCCCCACTGCCAGATAACCCCACACCCAGCTCTGCTAGCTCAGTTTTCTCTGCCTAGTGCAAGGAGTTAGACCTAGGCTCCCATGTTGGGATCTGTGGTACCTCTCTGGGCCACTTCGCTTGTCAGGAGACAGCCTCACAGATGAAGACTTCAATCAAGCAGCCGTGCTGGGCAGCAGGCTGGGTCTTGGACCCAGGTACTCTCCCCAGCCGGCCATCACGCATTAGACCGGATGCTTCGCGCTGGGTCGACCGCGACAAACCCCGACCGGATGGGGTGGCCCTGTAGGTTAAACGCCCCGCCATCACACGCAGTGCGCCCAGGGCCGACAGCTCCCTCCGGCCTAGCCGGGAGAGTGTACGCTGTCTCGGATGGGATCCCCCGCACCGCCCGACTAGATGGGGTAAGTACGCCCCCCCTCCCCTTCGGGGGCCCGGGGGGGGAGCTGGCGGGTTCCCCCTCCGGGGTGAGCATAGCGGGTGGTCTTTTCCCCACACTTCCTCGCTCATGCCCCTCCCCCACCCCTCCGGTACCCCGCTGTCGCACCCTCCCTTCCCCTCCCTGGGGCTCCCAGGGTGCATTGGGTGTATGGGCCCTAATGGTCATCCTCTGCCTCAACCCCTGCCTCCCCCGTGCCTCAGGATTGTCGGTGGCCATTTTGCCGGCGCCAGGCCACCATTTTCTTGTAGCCTGCCATGCGGCGCTGTTACATGAGGTTTCGGGCCTCTAGTGTGCATCGGCGGCCATTTTCCTGTGGTTTCTACACATGGAAGGCCTGTGTGTACTGAGGGGCGGTCCTGGCCGTTTTCTGGCGCCGATTTACCCCCCCCCCCCCCCCCAGCACGGCACGGATCTCCCTGGTGGCGGCGGCTCTGTGCACAGCGGCAGTGTGGGCGGTGTGAGCGGTGAAGGCCGCGACAGCGGCGGACAGCAGCAGCAGAGTGGTGAGTCCCCCTGGGGTGCCTCCTGTGACAAGCCTTGCGCATCTGTGGGGTGGAGTGTGCAGTGGTCTCCTGGCAATAGGCCTCTTTTTTCTGGTGCGGCCAGGGTGGGTGACAGTGTGGCAGCCGAGGTGGGTGCTTCCCCACCGGACCTCTCGGTGCCTGCAGCCAGCATTTCAGGGGCCCCTTCCCTTGTAGACGCCATGTCCACAGTTCTGGAGACGTTGGTCTCCCGGGTAGAGTCGCTGTTGAACTGCAGGGACACCAAAAAGCGTCCCGTGCCCCCCCTTCTGGGGAGAACTTGGACCCCGAGGGGGGCTCCTCCGTTGCGGGGACCCCCCTTGAGCTGCCGGACGGTGAGATCCCAGGCGCCCCTGATAGCGGGGATGAGTCTGAGGCGTCCGCTGCTGCGCTCGAGAAGGCTCTTGTAGATGCTCTGATCATCTCAGTGTGTGAGACCCTTCAACTGGGAGAAGCAGCGGGATCCTCTCGGGGGGTGCCCGTCTCCTTTGGGTCACATGGACCAGGCCCGGTGGCCAAGGTTTTTTTTTTTTCTGTGGATAAGTTTGTTTATAGGGACTGGGCTCGGCCCCTGAGCTCCCTCGCCATTCCGAAGCGTTTCGCTATGCGTTATACCTTTGAGGATAGCTTATTGAAGAAGTGGGCATCACCTCCCGTGCTTCCCCCCCCCCCGTGTCCCGCCTGAGTAAGGCGACCACCATCCCAGTGGAAGGCACGCCGTCCTTTAAGGACCCAGCTGACAGGAAGGCTGAAGCTTGCGTTAGATCCCGGGGTCTGCCATGCGGCCCATTGTGGCCTCTGCGCTGGTGTCGCAAACGTGCACAGTGTGGGCGAAGCTGCTACACAGCGAGTTGTGCAAGACGCAGGCATCTCCTGAGTGTGTGGATCTTTCAGATCGCATGATTCAAGGGGCTCAGTATCTGTGCGATGCAGCCTTGGACGCGCCCCCCCTGATATCCAAGGCGTCTGCGGTCTTGGGGAAGGCCCTGGCGGACTTGCCTTTCCAGGGGGGGGCGGCTCTTCGGTGACCCCTTGGATGAGATGATCAAAGATCGCACGAAAGGGAAGGACACCTTTCTCCTGGAGTCTAGGAGGAGTTCGGACTACCATCGCCGACAGGGCCCCTCCTTTCCGGCCCATAGGCGGCTTTTTCGTCCCTTCCATTCCTTGGGCAAGGGTTCACAGTCCACTAAGGCCCCCGCGGGTGGTCAGAAGCATTCCTGGCTATGTAAGCGCCTCAAGCCAGAGGACAAGGCTCCTCCGCTTGAAGGGTTGCCCTGCCCGGTGTTCAGGTGGGGGGGGCGTCTCCTGGAATTTGCAGACAGGTGGTCCTCTTGCATCTCGGACTACTGGGTGCTCGAGGTGGTCTCCTCGGGGTACAGCATAGAATCCCGTTCCCGCCCCCCAGACAGGTTCTTTGCCTCCAACCTGCAGCTGCCTGCGGGCCCTGTTCGGGGCATGTGCAGGACCTGCTGGGTCAAGGGGTGATTGTTCCCGTTCCACGGGCGGAACGTTCCCAAGTGTTTTACTCCATCCTTTTTGTGGTTCCGAGGAAGGACGGGGTTTGTCCCATCCTGGACGTGAAGGACCTCAACAAGTTTGATGGGTCCGCCGGTTTCGGATGGAGTCGTCCGCTCGGTAGTGGCGGCCTCTGCACCAGGGCGATTTCCTGGCCTCCTTCGACATCAAGGATGCGTACCTGCATGTTGCCATCTGCACCCGGCACCAGCGATTCCCGGGCTTTGCAGTTGGGGAGGATCACGACCAGTTTGCGGCCCTCCCATTTGGCCTGGCATCGGCGCCTCTGGTTTTCACCAAACTGCCGGCCCCGGTTCTGGCTCTGCTGAGGGGCATTGAGGGGTGGCGTATCTGGATGAACACCTCCTACAAGCGGAGTCGGCTCCAGCAATGTGACGAGCACCCTGCACACTCTGCAGTTCGGATGGGTGATCAACCTCCCGAAGTCGGGGCTGATTCCGTCCCACCGCCTGGAATATCTGGGGCTGATCCTGGATGCAGCCCAGGTGAAGGTTTTTTCCTTCCGCCAACCAAGCGGCGGACGCTTCAGTCGGCAGTTCGGTCCCTGCTGTCCCAGTAATGGGGTCCTGGGCCTAATGGTAGCCTCCTTATGCTCAGTATCACACCCGGGTTCTGCAACGGGAGATTCTCCTGAGAGGGGACGGGTCCCCATCTTCCCTGGATCGGGTGGTCAGGATGGACCACCAAGTAAGGACCTCGCTGCTCTGGTGGCTGCGGTCCCCGGCTCTCGGTTGGGGAAGTCCTTCCTCCCCCTTCACTGGTTTGTGATCACGACGGACGCCAGCCTGACAGGCTGGGGTGGAGTCCTGGGGCTGCTCTCAGCCCAGGGACGGTGGTCTCCGGAGGAGTCTCGTCTCCCGATCCATGTCCTGGAATTGCGGGCGATTTTGTGCTGTCTTTCCCATTGGACGTTGAGACTACAGGAGTGTCTTGTCCGGATTCGGTCGGACGATGCCACGGCTGTGGCATACGTGAACCACCAGTGCGGGGCGAGAAGCTCGGCTGCGGCCTCTGAGTTAGCTTCCAGCCTGCGGTGGGCAGAAAGCCACATTCCGGCAATCTCTGCCGTCCACATACCGGGCGTAGAAAATTGGCAGACGGACTATCTCAGTCGTCAGCACCTGGACCAGGGAGAGTGGTCCCTGTACCCGGATGTGTTTCATCAGATTTGTCTGAGATGGGGCGTCCCGGACGTGGACTTACTAGCGTCCCATCTCAATTGGAAGGTGCAGACCTTCGTGAGCAGGACACGGGACCCCCTAGCGGTCGCGGCAGATGCTCTTGTAGCTCCGTGGGCTCGGTATCGGCTCATCTATGCCTTCCTCCTCTGAAACTGCTTCCGCGCCTTCTGCGCAGAATAGAAGCGGAGGGTATCCCGACCATTCTGAGAGCTCCGGGTTAGCCACGGCGTCCTTGGTACGCAGACGTGGTACGAATGGTGGTGGACGTTTCCTGGTGGCTCCCGCTTCGCTAGGATCTTCTGTCCCAGGGACCCATCCTGCACCCTGCTTTACCTTCTCTGTCTTTAACAGCCTGGCTATTGAATCCCAGGTGCTGAGGGATCGAGGGGTCTCGGACTCTGTGATTCCTACCATGTTGAAGGCTTGTAAGGCCGATTCACGTACAATTTACCACCGCACCTGGAAGGCTTTCATCGCCTGGTGCAAAGCCGGGGGGTGGAACCCTCGTTCCTTCTCGGTGTCTCGGGTTCTGACCTTCCTGTAGGAGGGCCTCGACCAGAAACTGGCGTTGAGCACCATCAGGGTTCAGGTTTCTGCTCTGGCGATCTTTTTTCAGCGTCCTTTGGTGACGCATTCATTGATTTGTACTTTCATGCAGGGGGTTCGGCAGGTCACCCCCAGGTACGGTCGCCTTTGGCGCCATGGGACCTCAATTTGGTCCTCTCGGTGCTTCAGAAGGCACTTTTTTGTGAATATCAGGGAAATCTCTCTGCAGTTGCTTTTGCAGGTAGTGGCTTTCCTGATGGCTATCACATCCACCCGGCGGGTGTCTGAGTTGGCGGCTCTGTCTTGTAGGCCTCCTTATCTGGTCCTACATGAGGATAAGGTGGTTTTGCGCCCGTTACCTTCTTTTTTGCCAAGGGTGGTGTCATCTTTCCACATCAATGAGGACATTGACCTTCCTTCGCTTTGCCCGCGCCGGTCTCACCCTAAGGAGGTCGCTTTGCACTCCCTGGATGTTGTTCGGGCCCTGCGGGTGTATCTGGCATCCACAGCCTCCTTTTGTCATGGTGGATGGCCCACGCAACGGTTTGGCGGCCTCTTTGGCCGCTATTTCACGTTGGATTAGACAGACGGTGTCCCGAGCCTATGCTGTTTGGGGTCTGGAGCCTCTCTTTCCGGTTATGGCTCACTCTTCCAGGGCGATTAGCACTTCCTGGGCTTTTCAACATCAGCCGTCTGTGTCTAAGGTGTGCAAGGCGGCTACTTGGTCCTCTATGCACACCTTCTAAAGGTTTTACAAAGTTGATGTTTTTAGCATCCTCGGATGCTGCGTTTGGCCGCAAAGTTTTGCTTGTGGAATGGCAACAAACTTTGCAACCTAAAAATCTCCATTGGCGACGTTTAAAATTTTTTACAGGTTACATGTTTTGAGTTACAAAGGAGATCTAGTGCTAGAACTACGCGAGAGGCACAGGGGCACTTTAAATTTTTTTATCTTTTTATTATTTATTTTACTTTTTATTTTTTAATTTTACACTGTTCTTTTAAAAAAATATATTTTGATCACTTTTATTCCTATTACAAGAAATGGAAACTTTCCTTGTAATAGAAAAAAGCATGCCAGGACCTCCTAAATATGAGATCTGGGGTCAAAAAGACCTCAGATCTCATATTAAGGCCTCATACACACGGGCATTTTTTTACAGCCACATTTTTTAGCGTTTTTTTACAGCTCTACTGGTTATTCAATGGCCCCATAAAAATGCTGGCGTTTTTGAGCTGTAGATGGCGTCGGCGTTAGTGAGCTGAAAGTAGAACCCATAGCCAGCGCGTTCCGAGGCTGTAATATTTTGGCGTTTTTGACACGGACGTGGCAAAATTCTCATTTACGCCGTGCCGGCGTTAACCAGCGTTTTTGACTCCAGCGTTTTCAGGTTAAAAAATAGCAGAGGAATGTTTTGGTTTTTTTTTTACACGCCTATTGACACCGAGGCTTACTAACGCGCATTAATGCTCATTAACCCCAATGCAAAACACCAAAAAAAATATGCAGATTTTTCCCTGGCGTCGGGCCCGACGTTTTGCTTATTTTTTTTTTCATACGCCCGTGTGTATGAGGCCTTGCAGTTAAATGCAAAAAAAAAAAAAAGTTAAAAAATGAGTTAAAAAAAAATGTCCCCTTTAAGAGCATTGGGCAGAAGTGGCTTGTGACGCCGCTTCCACCCTGCAATGTTATGGAGCCGAGTGGGCGGCATCTTCCACTCACTCGGCTTCCTGTGCAGGGGGGGAACGGACCTGATCATCTCCGCCGCTGCGTCCGGTAAGTGGCGGAGATGACTGGAAAGTGTCAGGAGGGGGGCACCTCTCCCGCCACCGATAAAAATGATCTTGCGGCGAATCAGCCGCTAAGATGACTTTTATCTTGCAGAGAATCACAAGCTGCTGGTACCATTCAGATATCACCGCTCAAAGCAGCGACATCATATGACAGCGTCCCGGTTATTTAGCTCGTGGGGATCAGCTTTCCGGAGTCAGCGTGCAGGCGATTTTCCTTCAAATCTGGCGGCTTGCCAGGTTTATTAATAAAGTAAGGTTTTCAGGTAAAACAAAACATAAAAATAAGTCCTTGCCATCCGGCGCTAAACTAATAATATAGTTTTCTCACTATACGGTGTGGGGCTGGCCCCCAACACCCACAAAACATAAGCAAAAAGGCAAACCTTGTCTTTCAAAGTCCAAACAGACACAGAGCTCCCTCAGATCCCCCACTCTGAGTTTCAGGCCAGAGCTTCAGTGAGATCTCTTCCTGGTCATTAAATGCAGCTAGGGTTTGGGTGGACCAGAAGCTCCAGGCCGGAACCAGCTCTGCCACGGTGGCTGGCAATACCCGTGTCGGACTCTAACTAGTCCACTCCAAGGGCACGCATGCGAGGCGACAAATATCGCCCGTCCATTATTGCGCCTCGCATAACTTCACAATATTCTAAGATATTAGGCTTTAACAAAATTGACCACCTAACCTCCGGCAAAGATTTACCCCCCTTCATGACCAGGCCATTTTTTGCGATACGGCATTGTGATCCTTTAACTGACAATTGCGCAGTCGTGCAACACTGTTCCCAAATAAAATGTATGTCATTTTTCCCCACAAACAGCATTTTTAAATTTTTTTTTGCACTATAAACAAAAAAAGACCAACAATTATGAAAAAACAAAAAATATGTTTTACTTTCTGTAAACAATAAAAAAAACGTAAAAGTCAAATTTCTTCATAAATTCAGGCCAGTATGTATTCTGCTACATATTTTTGATAAAAAAATCCCAATAAGCCTATATTGATTGGTTTACACCAGGGCTCGACAATGCCCAGGCGCCAGGTCGCTATAGCAACCAAAAAACGCATCCTGGCGAGCGGCAGCCGATCCTTCTCTCCCCTCACTATCTTAAAACAGCATCTCCGATACTGAAGAGACGTTATCTGCTCAATCTGACAACTGTTAAACTTGGCAGGCTGCCCGGATTTTTGTTTTTCTTTAACTATAAACAAAGTATCTTTTCGTTCTTTTATCAAAGGAATGAACTCCAGTCTGTAGATAAATGACTTAAAGACTAAACCTTTTCTGACATTTGTGGCATACAATTAAAAATTTGTAGTTCTCTTTCGTTCATTGACAGACGCAGCCTCTTATCCTTGACATGTGGGGTTTATGCACCTTTCACTAGGAGTGGACTAGGCAGAACGTAGTTCAGCTAAAAGCAGACACAGCCCCTCCCAGGGGGCTGTCCTCACTTGGCATAACCTCTCCTGCCCTGCTCAGCAACTCAGTTTTTTCTGCCTAGTGCAAGGAGTAGGACCTGGCTCCCTGCTGGGATCTGCGGTTCCCCATTTTTTAATGTTTTTCTCAAGACTTCTGATGAAGAATGCAATCAAGTAGCCGGCTGGGTGACAGGCTGGATATACTAGATCCAGGTAGTCTCCCCAGCACGGCCAACGGACGCGAGTCGACCTTTAGCGTCAGGCTTCATTCCGTGCGGTGCCGCCGGCGGGTTAAACGTCCCGCCAGCACACTTGGGACCGGGTCCTCGGGCTCGCGTCACGGGTTTCCCATGGCCGGCAGCTCCCCCCGAACTGGCGGGGTGGCAGGTCTGTCTCGGGTGGCGACCTGCTATGCCCGTCTGGATGGGTAAGTTCGCCCCCCCTCCCGCCGGGGTGCGGGGTGGGTAGACGGGTTCCTCCCCTGGGGTGTTAGGCTGGCGGGCTGGTTCCCCTTTTCTGCAACCACTTCCCCTCGACCTCCCCCTATTCTGCATGGCCGCTGCTTGTTTCCCCCCAACCCCCTCTGGGGGTCCCCTGGGATGTGGGGGCCCTTAGTGGCACCCCTTACCTTCGGCGGGGCCCGCCGTTTGGTCGGCGGATGACCAGTGGCAGTTGTCCTGTGCTCTTGGATGTTGCTTTCCGGTAGAGTGTAGCATGGCCCGCGTCACAGGCGGGCCGGCACCGGTTCGCTCGGCAGTGGCCCCCTTCCCCGTGTTAGGGGCCACGAGTTCCGGTTTGGGGGATTACGGCTGGTCCCTTGCAGGGAGGGGCCGTCCCTGTTGGGCTGCTTTGCCGGCCAGTATGGCTGTGGGTTTCCCAGGTGTCCTACTTGGAGTGCGGCTGCGGGGACTGGGAGTGGTCTCAGCTCCCCTTCTGTTCTGTATGCGGCAGCCCGTGGTTGTACCCACTATGTTTCGGCCGATCGCGGTGTCCACGATCTCGGGGGCTACCTTCCACAGTTGATTTCACGGGTCTAATTCCCAGGTGTCACCTGCTGTATGTTGTAAACTATGCAGACGCTGATTACTGTCACGCTGTCCTTAGTATGCTGCCAGATCTGGGTTGTTCTGGCAGGGTCAGCTTTCGCCCGGTATGGTTCCACTCGGGTGTTGTAAACTCCCTCAGAACGGGCTGAGCCTTCGCACCGTGAAGCTGCTTAGGTGGGGTTCCTCCTGCATGGGGGGAGCGCACTGGCCGGCTCCTTCAGGGCTTAGATGTCTGCTTCGGTAGGGTCCTGTCGGTTAGACAGGCCCTGGCAGTCTTTCCTTCTCAACTAGGCGGCTCTTGGAGCCATGATGGAGCGGGAGGTAGGGAGCCCCGTTGCACGGGTCACTCCTTGGCAGCCCAGAAGAGGTCTCTTTTCCTCCATTCCTTCTGCCATCAGGCTAGGGCTCCCTGCCTGTCAGGGATCCCGCAGGTGAGCGGAAGTGTCCCTGGCAGCATAGGTGCAACAGGCCAGGAGACGACTCCTTTTCAGCGTGAAGGGTTGCCCCTACTCACGGTTTTGGTGGGGAGATGCCTGCGGTTGATGACTTTGCTGGATTTCGGTGCGCTGGGTGATTTTGTCTGGGTACAAAATGGGATTTTGTTCCCGCCCCCCCCGGCAGACCACCGGCCTGGCTAGGGACCGGCTTCATCAAGGGGTAGATGCCCTTATCCCGCTCTCAGGGTGTACCCTGATTTACTCCGTCCTGCTTGTGGTCGGAGGAGAACGGGGCCCGGGCGGTATGGCTCGGTGCCCCTCCACTGCCTGCTCCATGTACGTTTGGCCACCATGATGGTGGTGCACCAGGGTTTCGTCCTGGCTTATCTGGACAGGGCAGTGGCGCATCTGCATATCGCCCTGTGTGCCCTACGCCAGCGTTTCCTGCGCCTTGACGGTATTGGAGCTTCACTATACGGTTATGGCTCTCCCGTTTTACCTGGTTTCTGCCCTTCGGGTCCTCGCCAGTTTGGTGGCCCCGGTTCTGGCTCTTTGAGGCTGGGGGGCATCATGGTGGATCTGGCCGACCTGCCCTAGTGGGCGGAGTCGGCTCCAGCCCTTAGGGACGAGGTAGCAATCACCAGGCGCACGCCGTGGGAATCTGGCTGGGTGCTATTTCTGGCTTATCTCGACAGGGCAGTGGTGCATCTGCAGATCACCCTGTGTGCCCTACACTGGCGTTTCCTGCGCCTTGACTTTATTGGAGCTTCACTATACGGTTATGGCTCTCCCCGTTTTACCTGGTTTCTGCGCCTCGGGTCCTCGCCAGTTTGGTGGCCCCGGTTCTGGCTCTATGAGGCTGGGGGGCATCACGGTGGATCTGGCCGACCTGCCCTAGCGGGCGGAGTCAGCTCCAGCCCTTAGGGACGAGGTGGCAATCACCAGGCGCACGCCGTGGGAGTCTGGCTGGGTGCTATTTCTCCGGAAATCGGTGTTGGCTCAGTTGGCGGGTCGGTCCCCGCTGTCCCTAAAGTGGTTTCCCCTGCCCCTTGCAGGTGGTTTCGAGGACCCTGGCTTTCCTCTCTGGAGGCGGTCCCATTTGCGCAGTGTCACACGTCACACTTCTCGGCAGCGAAGGTGTTCTTTTGCAGTGGGACAAGTCCCCCTCATTCCTGGCTCGGTTGATCAGGTTGGACCGCCAGGCCAGATCCTCACTACTGTAGTTGCGGGCCCCGGCCCTGCATTTAGGGAAGTTGTTTTCTTCCCTGTTTTTGGACGGTGGTCACTACGGACGCCAGTTTGCTTGGCTGAAGTCCTGGGGGTGTTGGCAACCTGGGGTCACTGGTCTCAGGAGTCTCGTGTCCAGATTAATTTCCTGATCTTCGGGCCATCTGGCTTTGCCTCTCCCGCTGGTCGGGAAGGCTGTAGTTTTGTCCTGTCTGAGCTCAGTCGGATATTGCCACGGCTGTGGCATATGTGGATCAGCAGGGTGGGACAAGACGCTTAGCTGCTGCTTTGACGGTGGCTTTCGTTCTGCGGTGGGCAGAACTTCACATGCTGGGGGGATGGTCCCTGAATCCAGCTGTGTTACGGCAGATTTGTCTGCGGTGGTGTACCCCAGTTGTGGTTCGGACTCGGAAGATGCGAACCTTCGTGAGCTGAGACAAGGTGGGTGCCCTTGTGGCTCTGTAGACCCGTCTTCGGTTCACCTATGCTTTTTTCCTACTCATGCTGCTCCTGCGCCTATGCGCAGGATAGAAGCAGAGGGAATTCCGCCCGTTCTCGTGGTGCCGGACTGGCTCCAGAGGCCCGGGTACGCCGACATGGTGTGGTTGGTGGTGAATGCTCCCTGGCGCCTCCCGCTTCGTGAGGATCTGCTTCCCAGGCCCCATCTTGCACCTTGCTTTGTCCTCGCTTTAATGGCCTGGCTATTGAATCCTAGGTGTTAAGGGTTCGGGGCGGGGGGGGTGTCGAAATCGG
>BLSH010063816.1:0-15579 GCA_018402905.1 Glandirana rugosa
AGCTTGTGAACTTAGCAGTTGCCTTTGATTGAACAGGTGAGAGTGGATCTTTTATTAATGGGCTAAAGCAGGAGTAGGCAACCTATGAGAGGTGGAGATCTTCCTGAACAATATAAAGAGAGCAAAGATCACCAATATTTGGCGCCCTTTTTTTTTTTTGTTTTAAAGACATTATCTAACAAGGCCTAACTAAATAGTAAGGAAAACTTATACAAATATAATAAAACAGATATCACAGTAAAAATATTAACTTAGCCTACCTTAAAAATTGATGGTATCAGTTGGAACAGTGGACAGTGTCAATAGGACAGTTGGAAGTGGCAGTAGGGCAGTGTCTGGTGTCAGTAGGGCAGGTGATAGTGGCAGTAAGGCAGTGGCTGGTGTCAGTAAAGCAATGGCTGTTGTCAGTAGGGCAGATGACAGTGGCAGTAGGGCAGTGGCTGGTGTCAGTAGGGCAGGTGACATTGGCAGGTGTCAGTAGGGCAGGTGGGAGTAGGGCAGTAGTTGGTGACAGTAGGGCATGTGGCAGTAGGACAGAGGATGGTGTCAGTAGGGCAGGGGACAGTGGCTGGTGTCAGTAGGGCAGGTGACAGTGGCAGTAGGGCAGTGGCTGCTGATAGGGCAGGTGACAGTGGCAGTAGGACAGTGGTTGGTGTCAGTAGGGCAGTGGCTGGTGTCAGTAAGGCAGGTGACAGTGGCAGTAGGACAGAGGGCAGTGGCAGTAGGGCAGTGGCTGGTGTCAGTAGGGCAGTGGCTGTGTCGGTAGAGCAGAGGTTGGAGAGTGGATGGTGTCAGTCAGTAGAACATTTTATTTTTTTATTCAATTTTACAATATTCATTTTTACAATTCTTTTAGGAGCCCTGTTGGGCGGCTTTGGTGACTTATCAGAGGTCCCAGCTTATGCCTCTGCTGCAAGTGGCTGGGGATTCAGATTTTACCACCCCAACTCTACCCCCTCATCCCAACACCCTAAGGCAGCTGCCTAAACTGCCTGGCCCTGTCCACGTTAGTGTCCTCTGCGCCCCACACACACACACACACACACACACACACACACACACACACACACAGAAATGACCTCAACGGGTTGCAGGAAAGAAATTTGTTTGATTCCCCCATCAACGCAGACAGATCCCTCCTGCCAAGTCTTTGTATTTTCCCGACGGGGGAAGCCGTCCTCGCTGGGAGAAGACAGTGATTATTGCTAGTGGCTATACCAGCCGCTAGCAATAATCGCATGTGAAATTTGGCAGGCTGGTTGTACCCAAGTTGATCAATCGATCAACTTGCTACATTTAGCCTACCCATACATGGTTTGAATCTCAGCTGGTTCCTGCTGATTCAAACCATCTATGGCCGGCCTTAGGGAGCACATATTGCTCTTGATAAAAAAAGTATTCAATGTGCTAATAAGATTTATTGTTTCGGGCTCCAGTAGGCAGCACTAGCTAGGGTAAATTGGTAGAAAAGTAAGGCCCTTTTACACGGGCGGACCAATAGGGCTCCGCCTGTCAGTTTTTTAGGCGGACACACTCGGACCATCCATTTCCCTCTGTCTGTTGAGCTGCGAGTGTCAATGCACATGTGTCCGTTGACACCTGCTGACATCCCATCTGATCCTGTCTACTAAAAACAGATGGATGGGGATCGATTCCCCATCCGTCTAGCAGATCGGCTTGGATGCCCGTCGGATGTAATAAGACAGGTGGTCTGTTTCCATCGGAGCGCTCATAGAAGAGAATGGGCTTTCTCTGTGTCTGCTCTATATATGCTGAGTGGACACAGACCAGCCATCCACCTGCTCACTTGGGATCAGCGGACAGATTAGTGGATATTGCCTGATCACTATGGTTCTCTCTTAATAGGCGAGTGCTATATGTGTCTGCAGTGTTTCTTCTCCTTACCTCTCCATAGGCAAAATAGTTGAAAATGTGACTCTATGTTTAGGGATTTGTCAAATAGTATAAATGCCTGAGGGTGATTAAATTGTGCCTGCATGTCTGATTGCTATTAATGTCTGCAGCAGCCTTAAGCAAAAAAGTATGTAAGCAATCAGCTGGGCAGAAGCGATGGGAAATCTCTAAAATGTAGACAGAGACAACAACAAATACATATTCTTTGGTACAGTGGGGAAATGCTTCTCAGGGCTGGGCTCAACTGTCCCTTCTCAGAGCATGGTGCTCAGCTGAGGGTTAATTGCCAGTCTCAGTTTCTACCCTGTCTCACCTGATGACCTTATCCTGCCTCGTTAAGCTAGCTCTGCTGCTATAAAAACTGCCCGGATCAGATGCAGATGCCTTCGCCTTGGTCAGCATCTCTGGAGAAATCTCTGCTGTGTTTTCCTGTGATAGACTTTGCCTGTTTGACGTTCCCTTCTGGTTCCTGGATTCAAGACCCTGCTTGGCTACTCCCTTCCTGGCTTCTGACCCTGCATGCTGTTTACTCTGTTTATGCCATTTTACCTTTTTATTAAAAAGTGTGATTTTACTGCACTTCTGTCTTGATCTGACTCATGGTTCCTGACAGTAGGCGAAGGCCATGAATTCAGAAGATGCAAACAATCCACTTGCTGGTAATATTTCTTCTGAATTGGATGAGCAGGATCAACGCATGGATCAGTTTGCCATAGCGTTACAGACGCTCCTGAATCACACTGCTCACCTGGTTCCTCCCACATTGGCTGTTCCATCACAACCTGTGTTGCAGGCCGTTCCCGCTGATGCTCAAGTCTCTGTGCAGGCACCCACCTCAAATATTACCTCTACAAGGGGTATGTCTGGTTCCGCTCCACTTCCCCAGCAATTTGGGGGGGTTCCAGTTCAATGCAGAGGGTTACTCAACCAGGTTGGGATATACTTTGAGATGCTGCCCCAGGCATTCCCCACGGACAGAAGCAAAGTAGGCTTTGTGATTTCTTTGCTTTCTGACAGAGCCTTGGCCTGGGCAAACCCTCTATGGGAGACACAAAAACCCATTCTCCAGAGTTACCCAGAGTCTGTGGCCTCCTTTAAAAGGGTATTTGACATTCTTGCATGCTCCACTACTGCTGCCAAAAGCCTCATGTCCATCAAGCAGGGTACGAGAACAGTTGCCGATTACGCCATTGAATTCTATACTCTGGCAGCAGAGGTTGCTTGGAACAATGAGGCTCTCATGGCTGCTTTTTCTCATGGTATCCCAGATAATGATGAGTGGAAAACTGTGTTTAATACTAGGACAGGCCATTACGAATACCTCATAATGCCATTTGTTCTTTGCAATGCTTTGGCAGTTTTTCAGGAGTTCATCAACCATGTTCTTCGAGATTTGCTACAGCAATGTGTGGTGGTTAATCTCAATGATATCCTCATATATTCCAAGTCCCTAGAGAGCCACCACACAAATGTCTGCCGTGTGCTTTGGAGGCTAAGAGATAATAACTTGTATTGTAAATTGGAGAAGTGCGAGTTCCATCGTGAACAGGTTAAATTCCTGGGTTATTTAATTTCCATTGCTGGTTTTTCTATGGACCCAGAGAAGCTATCGGCAGTTCTACAATGATCCCGACCCATGGGTTTTGTTAGAAAAGATCCGGCAAGAAGAACATTGTTTTCTGACCTTTTGAGCTCTCCCGCGCGTTCACGCGCCCGCGCCGGAAACGGCGCCAAACGGCTCTATTTCTGCTCTGCAAGCCCTGCAGCAAGTGCTGTCTGATCTACAGCATGTGACCCGTCTTTCCTGAGCGACCTGAACCTGTTATCTGTTCCTTTGACCCGGCTTGCCCCGACCTTGTCTGAACTCTGCCTGTATCGACCCTTGGCTTGCCTACAACCATCCGATTGCCTGATCCTTCTGTACTTCTGCCGTCAGCCTGTTAACGAACTCTGCTTAAACCCGACCACTCTGCCTGAACCCTTGTACCGCACCGCCAGCCAGTTGCCGACCCAGCCCGCACGACCATGCTCCAGCTGCAGGAGCGCTCCAACGGACCATCTACCATCACCAGTGACCCAGTCTGACCCTCGTGCTCTCCTGCACTCCCGAGCCACGTGTCTGCTCCTACCAGGGGTTCCTGAGTCAGGTTAGTAAGGGAGGTTGCCTACTGCATAAGTCAGACTCGCCTACCAGGTACGTGACAGGTTTATATCCACTACAACGTTTTCTTGGCTTTCGGAAGTTTATTCGTAACATCTCGTCTCTGGTCAAACCCGACTGATATGACCAGAAAGGATGGTAACCCACAGAATTGAGGCCTTTGAAACTCTCAAGGCTGCCTTTGTTTCTGCTCCTGTGTTGTCACATCCTGATCCTACGTTGCCCTTCATCCTTGAGGTTGATGCATCGGAGACTGGAGTTGGTGCCCTTCTGTCTCAACGTCCCACCTCTGAGAGCGCTATGCATCCTCGTGTCTACTTTTCCAAGAAGTTGTCTCCTGCGGAATACAATTACGGCATTGGGGACAGACAGTTGTTAGCGATCATGTTAACCCTTAAAGATTGGAGGCATCTCCTTGAGGGTACCACTGTTCTCATTGTGACTGACCACAAGAATCTCACATTCTTGTCTGAGGCTAAACGCCTCTCCCCCAGGAGGGCGCAATGGGCTCTGTTTTTGTCAAGCTTCAGTTACATAGTCTCATTCTTACCCGGTACTAAGAATGCAAGGGCCGATGCATTGTCGCAACAATTTCCTCCGCTTCCAAGATGGAGTCGGTTCCCTTTCCTGTGATACGTATTCTGGCTAAGGTTCCTACCAGTCTCACTTCACCTTTGGGTGACATGATCTTTGCTCAGATCCATGCTTCTCCTGAGAAACCTTGTGACTGCTGCTTTGTCCCTGAGAGTCTCCGTACTGCTGTGCTCCAGACCTACCATTCTCCCAAGGCTGCTGGTCACCCAGGAAAGAATCAACTCATTTGGGCTATTTCCTAACAGTTCTGGTGGCCTAGTCTCCATGCTGATGTAGCCACCTTCGTAGCAGCCCGTTCCGTGTATGCTCAGAACAAAACACCACAACATCATCCAGTGTGTCTTCTACAACCCATACCCAATGGAGAGTGGCCTTGGACCCAACTGTCTATGGATTTTATTGTGGAGTTACCTAACTCTCAGGGTAACACAATTAATTGCACACAAAATAGGAGGAAAGAGATCCTCAAAGTGGTGCATACCTCAAGGGTAAGAGGTGGGAGACAAACTAAAATTACACTTTATTGAAAATTATGAAAAAAGTCACTATGAAATACATTTACTTTCAAAAAGGCAATGTACATTAAAAGACAACGTTGTCTGTCTAAAATACACTCCCGGGACACCAACCATGCATGCCACACCAGTGTTCAACAGTATAAAGGTTACCTGTATTCGATGACACCTATGGTAAGTCTCAGTGGGAGCCTGGGAAACCCATGAGGCATTTGCAACTGAATACTATGTCTATGTGCCTACCTTTAGGACATCCAGGTCCACTATATACCTTGTGTCATAAATATAGCATCAACAGAAAGGCACATAGAATAATCTCAGGTCCAAGGTGATGTCTGTACCACAATACTGGGTCTCTCAGGTTCTCAACCCTCATAGAGCAGATTGTGTTAAAGGTTGCATGAAAATGTCATATGTATTCAAATGTGACATCAGGTAGTGACTGCTCTTGGGTCTGAAAAATGACAAGCTGGTGGTCTTGCATGTGCAGCTATGCCACAAGTTAAGGCACTCACTGGGTAAGTGAAACACTGCAAGAGTTTAGATCCAGTGTGTACAGTGTAATCTGCACAGTCACCCTGTGAGGTGACATAGAGCACAGTGTGTGGTGTGATGCGTTCCCCTCTAGGCAGGGGTGGCAGACTCACAGTTTGACTTGTCAATGTCACTTCCAGGCAGGGTGCTGCTGTGATCTTTAATCCTGGACTCCTCTCGGTGTATCACTGGCAAAGGCAGCTTGTTTCCTCTGTGTGCAGGGTCCGGAGTGGCCATTTGGTCTATTTCCCAACAGTTCCAGTGGCCTAGTCTCCGTGCCGATATAGCCACCTTTGTAGCAGCCCGTTCTGTGTGTGCTCAGAACAAAACACCACAACATCATCCAGTGGGTCTTCTTCAATCCATACCCAATGGAGAGCGGCCTTGGACCCACCTGTCTATGGATTTTATTGTGGAGTTATATTCTGACTCATCTACAAGGCAATAAAGTTTATCTCCAGCAACCTATAGGGCTTATAGGACCTGCTGACCTTTTTTATCCCTTGCATGAATTCAGACAGCTTAACTCAATGAATAAACTCACTGTTGAGGAGACAGATGATGAAGCCTTTCGAATGTTCAGTTTAATGATGGATATTCATAGGTAGAAAAACATTGAGTTGTTAGCCACATGGAAATAACTGTACATGAGGGCAGCATACACAGTAATGAAAAAGAAAGAAAGAAGGGGAGAGGATATACGGAACTACAGTGGGAGAGAGAGGTAGACGGCTTAAATCACATAGTGTAACACAACACTCACTCTGAAATCTTTAGATATCATAAGCTTAAACGTTATATATATATCTATTCAATAAGTCCAATACTGATAAATGTCCTGGAACCTGTAATGAGAAACAAGCAAACATAAACATAAGTTCAACAGGATTGCAGAACATGTAGTAGTCCGACATGTGATGTCTTCAGAGAATGCAAAAGTTCCAAGTAGAACCTGTAGTTAGCAGCAATTTACTCCCCGCCGTGCCAATAGCATGACTAGTCCTTGCATAAGTCATTCACCTGGCAAAAGGAGTACTAACTTTATAATTGGTCGAGTAAAGGTTTGTGTCGATCCTCCTTTGGTTAACTTGACCATTACCTTCCGGACTTTGTCCTTTAGAAGGATGACATCTCCAACATAGGTGAAGGGTGGATCTGTACTTAGGCTATCAGCTGGGAAACTTGTCATTTGTTGCGGTTGATGTCTTCCTCTTAACTTGTGATACTTGACACACCTGAAGAGCAGGAAGGAGACGCATCTTTTCATATCAATAATCCACAAGCCAGCTGACTAGATGGCACCTTCTGCAAACTTTTGCACCCGTTCATGGTGGGGACGAACCAGAAGAGTAGTAACATGATGTTGACCTGGTATGATTATGGTATTCTGTTCTTTTCTGCATAGGTAAGATTTCCTGATACGGCCGCCAACTCTCAGCAGCTGATTGGCATCAACTACAGGGTTTAGATTGAAGAGTAGACTGTTTTTAGATAATTCAGTTTCATTTCTGATTCTCCTGAATTCTTTCTGATACACCTCTTGTTGCACACAATGGATAATTACCTCTTCTGTTCATGCAATATCTGCTTCTGTGAAGTGCCAGAACAGATGGGCCAACCATGACACTGATGCAGAGCCCTTCCCAAAGTAAAAAGCAATGTGAACTAGGCGAGCAATAGCCCTTAAAGCAGATGACCAGGTGGAAAAATGCTCAAAGCGGTGTGACCACAGCTTCTGTTTTGTATTTAAAGAATTGTGGAGTGAGATGTTCACAGTTCTTATTTCCTTATCTTCAGGACTTACTAGCCCATACGTGGTGTCAGTGGGGGTGACTAGGAGTCCTCGCACAGAAACCTTGGAGGTGACAGTCAAAAGCTGTCCTGAAGAACTGCTGATGACACAGCTCTGGTCCCACAGTCAGCTGGGTTGAGTTCAGTGGAAACGTGATGCCATTGACTTGGTAGAGAGAATCTCTTAATACATTCTACCCTGTTGCTGACGTACACATAAAACTGTTTTGTTTGGTTGTATATGTTACCAAGTACTACCTTTCTGTCAGTATAGAAAGTGAAAGAATCAATTCTAGTGTCCATTTCACTTCGTATGACTTCGGCAATTTCTACTGCTAGCACAGCTGCACAGAGTTCAAGTCTTGGTATGGTATGTGCAGGTTTGGGAGTGAGTTTTGCCTTGCCCAGGACAAAACTACAGTGTGATACTCCATTAATTTCAGAAGTCTTTAACCTCCCTGGCAGTATTCCCGAGTGTGGCTCGGGGTGAAATTTCAGTACCAAGAACGGTAACCCCGAGCCACACTTGGGATTGCATCGCTGGATCCAGGCAGCGCTACTCACCTTGTCCCCTGGATCCAGCGATGTCCTCCCGCGGTGTCAGCGTGTCTGTCCTCCGCTCCGATGCCTCTGTGTGCCGGGCTCCGTTCCCTGCGAGCGCCGCGACGCATGGGGACGGAGACCGGCGGGAAATTCAAAAAGTGAAACACACACAGTACATACAGTACACTGTAATCTTATAGATTACATTACTGTATGAAAACATTTCACACCCCCTTTGTCCCTAGTGGTTTTCCCAGAGCCCTGCATGCACTTTTATATAATAAATGTCATTCTTTCTGCCTGGAAACATGAGAATGTCCATAGCAACCAAAAAGTGTCCCTTTACGTCAAAAGTGTTTTTTGATCAGCTAGAAAACAGCGATAGTAAATAAGAATCATTTGCAGAATTGAGTGATACTGATTTTTGAGGAAATTTATCATCATAAACTGAAAGTGACGACAGCGACAATTCTGCAAATGAGCAAATTTCTGCGTTTTTGGTTTGATTATATTATTGAATAAATTTTATTACTATTACGGTATTATTTTTGATAATTATTTTTAGTTATTTATTATATTATAATTTATGATTTAATTTTTCAAACTTTTTCATACCCAGGATGTCTACTAGACTCTTGTTTGGACAGATTTAAGTGAGTTATTCCTAAGAATTACAGGCCTACAATATAAAACGCCAAATTTTCATGCAAAATAATCGTACCGCTTTCAGCACCAAAAATCTGATATAATCATACCGCCAGGGAGGTTAAATGGTCTACTGCATCAATAGCTTCAACTGTTGTGTCAGAGAAAATATGAATCTCTCTCCAGTCAGCAGTTGAAATGGAAGCTGGAATGTAACAACGTGAGATCTGACGTTTTTCTAGTGACCTCAAAGAATATCTCCACCTTTCCCACTTGTGTTGTTTCTCACTAGGTAAAGGAGTATCCCATTCTATGTTCTCAGTAGATAACTGTCTTAGCAAAATCTTACCTTGAATGGTAATTGGAGCAAGGAAATCCAGTGGATCGTAGATGCTGTTCACCACCGACCGGACTTCACTCATAGGGAAGGGTTTGTCACAAGTTGACACTTGAAAGGTGAATGTGTCTTGTTCGATGTTCCACAACAAACCCAGACTTCACTGTACAGGAGGCACATCTGTACCTAAATCAAGGTTTTTAGACTAGTTGCATAGTCCTCACAGTGAAAGGCATTCATAAGTTTCTGGCTGTTGGATATAATCTTGTGAAGGCGAAGGTTTGCTAAGAACAGTATCTCCTTTGTTCTGGTGAGAAGATCGATTGCTTCTTTAGCTGTTGGGAAAGACTTGAGTGTGTCATCAACATAGAAGTTTTTTTCAACAAATTGGTAAGCATCAGATCCATATTCTTCTTTTCCACTCTGGGCCGTTCTCCTTAGCCCATAAGTTGCCACTGCAGGGGAAGGACTGTTACTGAAGACCTTTATTCGATAATTTATCACTTCCTTGTTGATGTCATTGTCTTTGTGCCATAGAAACCTGAGGTAGTTTTGTTGTCTTCTCTAACAATGAAGCAGTGAAACATTTGTTGAATGTTGGCCATTACTGCTATGGGTTCTTGTCTGGAGCGAATCAAGACTCCTATTAGACTGTTGTTCAAGTTGGACCCTGTAAGGAGCATGTTGTTAAGAGAAACATCTTGCTGAGCACTGGAATCAAAGGCAACTCTGATTTGGTCTGGTTTGTGTGGGTGATACACGCCAAGAGATGGAAGGTACCAACATTCTTCTCTCTCCTTTAGTGGGGGTGCAGGTTCTGCATGGTCTCTGTCAAATACATTTTGCATAAAGTCTACAAAGTACTTTTGCATCTCTGGTTTCCTGCTTAAGTTGCGCTTTAAAGAGGAGAATCTACTGATGACCTGCTGCAAGTTGTTGGGCAATCTCTCTCTTGGGAGATGAAAAGGTAGGGGTGCTGCCCAATTATTGGAGTCATCTTGAAAGAACTCATTGTTCATTGCTTTAATAAATTCTTTATCTTCCATTGAAGGAGCCAGTATATCATCTTCACTGGTTGCATTAAGCACTGTAGAGCCAAGGTCATCATCATGACAGTAGAAAGGGCTTGTGTTACCTAAAATACCATGTTGCCATTCATGGCTGGCTTTCTTCTCTTTCATCCAGTAGTGATGTGGGCATGGCTCAAAGTGTTTCGGCCATTCGGCAGGATATTTGTCTTGAATGATGAATTGTTGATAGGTCTCTTCATTTTGCCTATACAGACGTTGCCTATAACGACCCAACCTAGATCCATTTGCTGGACAAATGGGGCATCTGGGGGTCCACTAACTTGTCTGTGTACCTTGTGAACTCTTAGAATGTCTCTTCCTAACAGAAGAAGGATCTGAGCATCTTTGTCAAGCGACTGTATCTCATTTGCTATAATCTTCAGGTGAAGGTGATGGAAGGCAGAAGCTGGAGTAGGGATTTCTTCCTTGTTAGCAGGTATCTGATTGCACTGTAGGGGTAATTGCAAGTTCCACTTTTACTTCAAATAGATCAAACAGTTCTGATTTTGCAAGTGATCTGTTTTTCTGTTCATCTAAGATAGCATACGCCTTTAGAGTCTTTTCTGGTTTATCCTTGTGGTATATGTTCACCAAGCATATTTTAGCACAGGACTTAGCACAGTGGTCTTTTCCACAAACTTCAGTGCACGATGATGAAATTATAGTGGAATTATGCACATGGTCTGTATTCTCCCCGCCATTCGTTGACCTGGGAGGAAAGTTTGCAGGTTGTGCAGAGCTGTGCTCAAGTGGATGGAGGGCTTACACATGTTGTTCAGAGCCACACTCTGTGCACTTGATGAGCATATGGCAGTCCTTAGCAAAATGTTCAGTAGAAGCACAACACCTGAAACATACCCCAAATGTCTTTAAAAGCTCATAACGCTATCCAAGAGGCTTTTTTCTAAAGCCGATACATTTTTTGAGGGGGTGTGGCTTCTTGTGAATGGGACACTCTCGGTTAGGGTTTTCAATCTTAATACTCTGTTTTACTTGCAGCCACAACTGTGGTGGGAGTGGGAAGGATGTCAGTCTTTTTCACAGATACTGGGCCTCTACGATTCCTATAGTTACCCTGAAGACTTGTACTCTTAGGAAAGTGTGAGAAGAGACTGTACTCACTGTAGGAAAAACTTGGATCGTTCTTGGTCTCTGAAATGTTCCTGATGAATTTGCAGAAGAAAGAGAATGGAGGGAAGGAAACCTTGTTCTCTCTTTTGTATGATGACCCTAATGCAGACCATTTCTCTTGCACACGATATGGGAGCTTGGAGAATATTGGGTTTACCCCTCCTGCAATGTCAAGGTAACTGAGTCCGGGTAGTTTTGGGTCTGCCTTGGCTAGCTGAATCTCAAGGAGAAGGTCACTTAGTCTCTGAAACTCCTTGTTATCCTTACCAGATAACTTTGGGAATTTTTCCAAACGCATGAACAAAGTATTTTCTATAGCTTCTGAACTGCCATAACTTTGCTCTAGTAGATCCCATGCAACTGTGAGGCCTGCTGTAGGATTGCCCATGAAAACTGATCTTAATGGCTTAACACGTGCAGCAGATAGCGGACCAAGCCATCTGATCAGCAGATCCAATTCTTCGGCAGCTTTAATGCCAAGATCATTGATTGCAGTTCTGAAGGCACATTTCCAACTTCTGTAGTTCTCAGGTTGGTCATCAAAACTTGTAAGGCCAGTCTTTGTGAGCTTTCTTCGAAGTATGTACCTCACAAACTCTGCTGTCTCAGTTGTCTCTGCCTTTATGCAAGATGATGTTGGCTGAACAGTGCTGATTGCGCTATCTATGGCATTGTCCTTAAAAGACACAGGGAAATATGGTGCAGCCGATGCATTCAGGTAAGTTGCTTGCTTGAAGTCAGTTGTTCCAATGGTACGTTGATTTGAGGCTGTACCAATGACATGAGATTTATGACTTGCTTGCAGCTTTCTCTGATGCTCTGTGACGTATGAAGTAAGGTTAGGTAGGTAGGCAGGAAATGCACTGGAGTGATTTTGCATGCAGGAAGTTGCTGGAACCTCTTTAACTTCAAATAAATATGGTGAAGTGCATACCTTTAAATGTGATGCATATATAATGCTATAACAGTGCCACCTTGTGACTAAAGTGCAAAGTGCAACTGCATAAATACATCAAAACACAAATCTCATAATACAGTGACTGAACGTGAATGATACATATAAAAACAAATTAAATTCACACCACTAGCAGTGATATCAGTACATTAAAAACAGTCCATGCATCAAACTCTTCTTGTGCAAAATCATGCAGAAAGTGCTTGGTGAAGGGTGCTGTATACAGGATGCACCGCAAATCTTCACGTTGGGCCAACACACCACCACCGGTCCCTCTATGTGCTCACCTCCATCTGTGACCCCTGATGGGCAAAGTCACATATTCCCCTTAGGGGCAATATCCTCCTAATGCACAACGCAGATGAGGCTCCGGTTGCAGGTTAATCCCAATAATATGTGAAAGCAAAAAGGGGCTACATAGTGCTTAATCCTTAAAACATGGTATTTATTAAAAAAGTTCAAACAACTCACATGTAGGAGTGTACTAACTCCGGTACATTCGGGCAATGCACTCGAGAAAATGGTAGTCGTATATAGACTATATAAGTCAACAGACGTCTATAGGCACACACCCCTTGATAAAGTCACATGCGTGTGACGAAACGCATCGGTCAGGAGCCTGTGATATCAGGATGCACCACTGAACGCTGATTTGTGCACTGGGGATACCAGGAGCCGAATACTGTCAGCGTGTCCAGGGATGGGGATTTAATAGATTCAAGTGCATTGCCCAAGTGTATCGGAGTTAAGAAAGAAAGAAGGGGAGGTGATATACAGAACTATGGGAGAGAGGGTTCAGCTGAGAAAGAGGCAGACAGCTTAAAGACACAGAGCAATAATAAACCAAATAGCGTAAGATGAAATTAGAATAAATCTCTGTCTGCCTATGAGAGTCTATGACAGCATAGAAAAAATGTGAAAAAAATTACTAAATGTAAGAGAATATTTGTCCAAAAAACAAAAAAGACACCACCTTTGCAAATCAGAGACCTGATGTGAAGAGTTGTGTAGTAACTGACATCGGTATGATGTTGTTATATATACTCTTTTTTTGTACTGTATTCAAATGGATCCATAATTTTAAAATTGTTACTAATAAGTATTGTACATTTTTACCCTTTTACTCTCTGGTCTGTGAGCCTTAAAAGTCCCATGCTGCATGAGGGAAACACATTTTCATTCTAATTTAAGGGATGTGGTCACAGCAGACGTACTAATTGTCCTCATACCTTGTTGTCAACATTTGTTTATAGATATAAAAAAATTAGGCTCCATTCACACCTTGGCATTCCGTTTTGCTGGTGTAATCGCCGCAATTCTACCCACAATTCGGAAATGCCGCAAATCGTGGGACATCCTTGTGGTTCCCACTATTTTGAATGGCACCAAATTGCGGCGCTATTTTGCCACAATTTCGGCTGCCGATTCATGGTAAAACTGCTCAGGCAGAATCACGGGACGTTCAAAGCCCAAAAAAGTACAAGAGTTTTTTTGGGCATCGGGCGTCCCGCGACTCTGCCCACACATTTTTACCTGAATTCGGTGCCCAAAATGGTGCCATTCAAAATAGCAGGGATTGCAAGGGTGTCTTGCGATTTGCTGCATTTGCTAATCGCGGACAGAATTGTGGTGATTCCACTCACAAAACGGAACGCCAAGGTGTGAATGGAGCCTTAGGGTTCTTTCACACATGTGGACCGTTCAGATCAGTCTGTCAGTTTTTCAGGTGGACCTAAACAGACGCTCCATGCACGTCTATAGAGCGACAGATGTCAGCGGGGACATGTCCACTGACATCTGATCCGATCGGATGAAAATAGACAGGCAGATCAGTTTTCATCCGATCCCCCTTAGAGGAGAGCGTGCTCTGACAATCCCATCTCTGCACAGTGAGCAGAGACGGACCTGTCATCCGCCGGCTCAGCGGGGATCAATGGATTGATCCCTGCTAAGCAAGCGGAGTCCATGAAAACGGACATGCAGGTGTGAAAGGACCCTTATAAATACCTTTTTATCCCTTTTTTATAAGTGATCACATTCCCTCTGTTATCAGCTGCATAAGAGCCGGGTGGAGGAGAAGCAGCAGCGCACTGAGTTTCCCAGTGACAGGCTGTGCAGGGGGACGTGTCAGGACAAGTCTGATCATTGGAGGAGCGCACACTGAGTTCCCAGCTTAGCTAGAGAACTGGCCACAGCGTGCTCTCCTGCTTACTGTGTCAGTTTTCATTAGGAAAGCACAGGGACTGGCAGGTACACCAGTGATTTCACAGAAAGGAAGCAATACAAAAACAAGAGTATACTTTTTCATACAAATACAGGGTACAGCGGGCACATATCAGGAATATATTAAACGTTGGGATAACAAATGCTTTAAGTCTTATTGTGGCTTAGTTTGATGAAAACAGTTTTTTGATTTTAACAATCCCTAATTGTTTTGTGTTTAACCCCTTCCTTACCGGCGTATAATAATAATACGCCGGCAGGGTGCACTCCCCATCCTGGGTGGACGTCATATGACGTCCTCCCATTTTCGCTGCTCTGCGGGTTCCCAGGGGCCCACATCGCGGCGATCAGGGATCGGCCGTGTCCCTCGGGACCCTGGCCTTCCATGTTCGGGGTAAAGAGCCAATGAAATTGGCTCTTTACCATGTGACCGGCTGTGTCCTATCATAGCCGGTCACTTAACTTTAACAAACACCGGCGTACACACCACTCGGGGGTGTGCAGCGCGGCGATCGGGGTTCGGGCTTGTCCCTCGGACAAAGCCCAACCCCGATCACGGTAAAGAGACAATGATATTGGCTCTTTACCACGTGACAGGCTGTGTCCAATCACAGCCAGTCACAGAATGACAAGGATCCACTATAACGAGCTGTTACTGGGTTCTCCTCTTCACACACCGATCATGTGTGAGGAGGAGATAGCGGTAACAGTTCGTTACCGCTTACTGTATGCACCAATCACACTGATTGCCCCCCCGTAGTAAAGAGTACCTGTCACCACCCCATCAAAGTACCTGTCACCTGCCCATCAGAGTACCTGTCACCTGCCCATCAAAGTACCCGAGTACCTGTCACCAGACCATCAGAGTACCCAAGTACCTGTCACCTGCCCATCAAAGTACCCGAGTACCTGTCACCTGCCCATCAAAGTACCTGTCACCTTCCCAACAAAGTACCCGAGTACCTGTCACCTGCCCATCAAAGTACCTGAGTACCTGTCACCTGCCCATCAAAGTACCCGAGTACCTGTCATCTGCCCATCAAAGTACCTGAGTACCTGTCACCTGCCCATCAAAGTACCTGAGTACCTGTCACTGGCCCATGAAACTACCCGTCCACTGTCCATGAGTCCATGAAACTACCCGTCCACTGTCCATGAGTCCATGA
>BLSH010063816.1:15762-26598 GCA_018402905.1 Glandirana rugosa
CATGAGTCCATGAGACTACCCGACCACTGTACATGAACCCATGAGACTACCCGACCACTTTCCATGAGCCCATGAGACTACCCGACCACTGTCCATGAACCCATGAGACTACCCGACCACTACAAGTACCTGTCACCAGCCCATCAGAGTACCCGAGTACCTTTCACCAGCCCATCAGAGTACCCAAGTACATGTCACCAGCCCATCAGAGTACCTGAGTACCTGTCACCAGCCCATCAGAGTACCCGAGCACCTGTCATCATCCCATCTGAGTACCCGAGTACCTGTCACCAGCCCATCTGAGTACCCGAGTACCTGTCACCAACCCAACTGAGTACCCGAGTACCTGTCACCAACCCAACTGAGTGCCCGAGTACCTGTCACCAGCCCATCACAGTACCTGAGTACCTGTCATCAACCCATCTGAGTACCCGAGTACCCGTCACCAGCCCATGAGAGTACCTGAGTACTTGTCACCAGCCCATCAGAGTACTCAAGTACCTGTCACCAACCCATCTGAGTACACAAGTACCTGTCACCAGCCCATCACAGTAACCGAGTACCTGTCACCAGCCCATGAGAGTACCCGAGTACCTGTCACCAGCCCATCTGAGTACCCGAGTACCTGTCACCAGCCCATCAGAGTACCTGAGTACTTGTCACCAGCCCATCTGAGTACCCCAAGCACCTGTCACCAACCCATCAGAGTACCCGAGCACCTGTCCCCATCTCATCAGAGTACCCGAGTACCTGTTACCAACCCATCAGAGTACCCGAATACCAACCCTTCTGAGTACACGAGTATCTGTCACCAGCTCATCAGAGTACCCAAGTACCTGTCACCAGCCCATCAGAGTACCCGATTACCTGTCACCAGCCCATCACAGTACCCGAGTACCTGTCACCAGCCCATGAGAGTACCTGAGTACCTGTCACCAGCCCATCAGAGTACCCGAGTACCTGTCACCAGCCCATCAGAGTACCTGAGTACTTGTCACCAGCCCATCTGAGTACCTGAGCACCTGTCACCAACCCATCAGAGTACCCGAGCACCTGTCCCCATCTCATCAGAGTACCCGAGTACCTGTTACCAACCCATCAGAGTACCCGAATACCAACCCTTCTGAGTACATGAGTACCTGTCACCAGCTCATCAGAGTACCCAAGTAACTGTCACCAGCCCATCAGAGTACCCCATTACCTGTCACCAGCCCATCCGAGTACTCGAGTACCTGTCACCAGTCCATCAGAGTACCCGAGTACCTGTCACTAGTCCATCTGAGTACCCTAGTACCTGTCACTAGCCCATCCGAGTACCTGTCACCAGCCCATCTGAGTACCGAACACCTGTCACCAGACCATCAGAGTACCCGAGTACCTGTCGCCAACCCATCAGATTACCTGTGTACCTGTCACCAACCCATCACAGTACCCGAGTACCTGTCACCAGACCATCAGAGTACCTGAGTACCTGTCACCAGCCCATCAGAGTACCCGAATACCTGTCACCAACCCATCAGAGTACCCGAGCACATGTCACCAACACATCAGAGTACCCGAGTACCTGTCACCAACCCTTCTGAGTACCCGAGTACCTGTCACCAGCTCATCTGAGTACCTGTCACCAGTCCATCTGATTACCTGTCACTAGCCCATCTGAGTACCTTCTGGAAAAAAATGAACCGTTCAAAAGACTCATTATGCCTCATATATTATACGTTAGGGTGTTTTCTTTCCAAAATGTGGTCATTTTTTGCAATTCCATTGTCCTGGTGCTCCAGGGCCTTCAAAAGTGTAATAGGTGGCTGAGTAATGAGATGTACAATTTATGTTCGTAGAATGCCTGAAGGTGTTACTTCAATGTTAGGCCTTTGTATGTGGCCAGGCTGTGTAAAAGCCTCACATATGGGGTATCACCATACTCAGGAGGAGTAGCAGAATGTGTTTTGGGGTGTAATTGGAAGTATGCATATGCTGTGTGTGAGAAATAACTTGTTGTTTAACAATTTTGTGTTAAAAAAATTCTTCATTTTGCAAAGAATTGTGGGAAAAAAATTACAACTTCAAAAAACTCACCATGCCCCTTACTAAATACCTTGGAATGTCTACTTTCCAAAAAGGGGTCATTTAGGGGGTATTTGTACTTTCCTGGCTTATTAGGGTCTCAAGAAATGAGATAGGCTGTCAGTACATCAGGTGTGATCAATTTTCAATGATTTGCACCATAGCTTGTAGACTCTATAACTTTCACAGAGAATAAATAATATCCACTAATTTTGGGTTATTTTTACCAAGGATATGTAGCAGTATAAATTATGGCCCAAATTCACAAAGAAAAATTACTTTTTTGCAAAATTTTTCAACACAAACTAAAAAAGGTGTTTTTTTTTCAAGATTTTTGCTACTTTTTCGCTTATATTGAAAAAAATAAAAAACCCAGCAGTGATTATATGCCACCAAAAGAAAGCTCTATTTGTGAGAAAAAAATGATAAAAATTTTGTTTGGGTACAGTGTAGCATGACTGAGTAATTGAGTAATTGTCATTTAAAATGTGAGAGCACTGAAAACTGAAAATTGGTCTGGGAAGGAAGGGGGTGTAAATCTCCTGTATGGAAGTGGTTAATATTGTTGTTGCGCGTTTAGGTCTATTGAAATATGTAATTATATCTAAGGAGACATAGGGAAAAAATAGTAGATGTTTACAAGGAGACATGGCTATTAGTATCTCATCTTTCTTAGATTATATCCTCCCTTTGCACACACTGCATTCTCATTTATCACAGCGCACAGTGTGTATGAAGGGTGTCAAGCTTCTAATTATCTTTAATCACTGTCTCCAAACAAGGCCAACCTGGGACACTAGTAACATTGTGATCCATTAGCGGGCAAGTCAAAGGCCTGATTACCCATTGCACATAGCTGTAATTAGGATGGTGGAAGAAACACATTAGCTGAGAAAGTAGCACAGTGTTCAGAATCATATCAGATGTCAAGGTATGTATGCACTCTCCCGGGAAACTCTATTATATGCAATTTGCTGTGCTTGCCTCTTTGTTAATAATGAAGTTATGAAATTATGAAAGGTAAATTTCAACAGACTGAAATGTCTGTTTCTTTTTTTTTGTTTTTTGTTTTTTTTTTTTTACTAGGCTTGGTACATACATGTTTAGATTCATTACAATACCTTTCAGAAAACTTTTTCCTGTTACTTACATATATAGTCATGTACTGACAATGTACTATTGGTGTTGCAGTGTGTATAGCTCAGCCCCCCCCCCATGAAAAAAATAAAAGTCTGCCGCTAGAAATACTGTAGCTGCTGACTTTTAATATTAGGACACTTACCTGTCCTGGAATCCAGTGATGTTGGCACCCCAGCCGATGTTTCCATTGGCTCTCCGGTGCTGCCGCCGCCATTGCCTGTAACGCCTGTAAGGGAAACCGGCAGTGAAGCCTTGTGGCTTCACAGCCAGTTCCCTACTGTACAATCTCACTGCGCTTTGTGAATGACCCGGCGGCAGAGGAATGAGGAGGGCCAAACTTCCGGGGGACCTCGCTGCAAAGGTGCCAAATGTTGCACCGGAGGGGGGGGGGGGAAGCAGTTAAGTGGATCTTCCACTTTAAAGTGGAGCTCCGCTTTAAACAAGGGTACCAGTTCATATATATATATTTAGGTTTTTATTCTCTCTTTCACCTTAAACAAACCATCATCCTCTCAGAAATACACACACTGCTGTTCAATAAGATACCAGTTCCTTGCTCTGGCCCACATGTATGTAATGGCAGGAGGGATTTATAGGGAGTCATAATGGAAATGCTGGGGTTCTTTCTCCCACTACAAATTTGGAACGTGTATTTTAAGCCAATTTAGATTAAAAAAACAGTTGTAGTTCTACCTGCTGGAGTCTAACTCAGACAAACATGAGATGGATCTGAATGGCTGGGCATGCTATCCATTGGAATATTTACTGGAATATCAAAGATATTACAGAAGTAGCAAGTAAGTCTGACTTTATTAAGTGGCTAATATACATTCTGTATATGTACATTCTGCTCAGTGCATTGGGACAGGAAACGTTTACATTGGAATTTTAGAGTTTATGAAGATTGGGGTTCAGACCACAATGTTTTGTTTGCCTTGAGTTTGAATCTTACTTGATCTTTGGTCTTCCTTCTGCTTATTGACTGCCTGATTTTAATCTGATGTATACATGTCACCTGTCAAATTTGGGGCAGACTCAAGTACCATGCCTCAGAGCATCATGCATCCGTTTTGTCTTATCAGTTGTCCTTGCTCAAGACCAGATACTCCTCAAAATGGCCATGTACTGTTTGAATTTCAGCTGGTTTCTGGTGAACTGTCTGAAATAGGATCAGTGGGTGGCCCTGTAGGCGCCCTACCACTTGACATCCTTAGATCTGAAAGTCAAGGATTTGTGTGAATATATCTTGCTTGAACAGTGACTGCAGTTATTCAGATGATGATCAGTCATTGTTTGGCATCATATTCTGACAGCCACCAGCTTTGACTGTCTGAATTCAGTAGCCTAAGCGGGAGATTTGCCCATCTGTTTAGCATGAATGGAAGAATCTGTCAGCCTATGGGCTGAAAGAAAAATATCTGTTCGTGTATGTAACATACACCTACCATTGGTAACACAGAAAATGAATGTTATACCTGATAATTAATACTTCCTAAGTGGCATTTATGCTTCTGTTATTCATAAATCTGTTTAAAGTGAAGTAGTATCTGTTAAAGTGATATTAAAGGCTTTAAACAAAAAAAATATACAGTATCTCACAAAAGTGTGTACACCCCTCACATTTTTGTTAATATTTTATTATATCTTTTCATGTGACAACCCTGAAGAAATTACACTTTGCTACAATGTAGAGTAGTGAACAGTAGTGTACATCTTGTATAACGGTGTAAATTTGCTGTTGCCTCAAAATAACTCAACACTCAGTCATTAATGTCTAAACCACTGGCAACAAAAGTGAAAATGTCCATATTGGACCCAAAGTGTCAATAGTTTGTGTGGCCACCATTATTTTCTAGCACTCTTGGGCATGGAGTTCACCAGAGCTTCACAGGTTGCCACTGGAGTCCTCTTCCACTCTTCCAGGATGACATCATGGAGCTGGTGGATGTTAGAGACCTTGCGCTCTTCCACCTTCCGTTTGAGGATGCCCCACAGATGCTCAATAGGGTTTAGGTCTGGAGACATGCTTGGCCAATCCATCACCTTTACCCTCAGCTTCTTTAGCAAGGCAGTGATCGTCTTGGAGGTGTGCTTGGGGTCGTTATCATATTGGAATACTGCCCCGTGGCCCAGTCTCTGAAGGGAGGGGATAATGCTCTGCTTCAGTATGTCACAGTACATGTTGGCATTCATGGTTCCCTCAATGAACTTTAGCTCCCCAGTGCTGGCAGCACTCATGCAGCCCCAGACCATGACACCCCCACCACCATGCTTGACTGTAGGCAAGACACACTTGTCTTTGTACTCCTCATCTAGTTGCTGCCACAGACACCATCTGAACCAAATAAGTTTATCTTGGTCTCCTTAGACCACAGGACATGGTTCCAGTAATCCATGTCCTTAGTCTGCTTGTCTTCAGAAAACTGTTTGCGGGCTCTCTTGTGCATAACCTTTTGAAGAGGCTTCTTATCCACTTGCTGACTGCCCGCCGCAGCGTGGCGGCTAACAAGTGGCTCGTTATCGCAAACCGGTGTCACCTGACAGCGGCTGCGATAACTAGTATTGTGAGCATGCGACGCCGGAGGCGCCAGGGAGCGGATAGGGTGGACTCGATCCCCGCCGGCTGTCAGCGATGCCCCCCCCCCCCCCCCGCATTGATAGAACGGAGATCCGTGTATGTAAACACGGATCTCCGTTCTGACAGAGGGGGAAGGACTGTGATCACAGGCTCCCTGTATATGAAAGCCGTGATCACTCCCCTTCCCCTGCCAGCCCAGCCCCCATACAGTTAGAAAACACAGAGGGAACACAGCTAACCCTTAGAGCGTCCCCTGCAGGTTAACCCCTTCACTGCCAATGGTATTTACACAGTAATCAATGCATTTGATCGCTGTATAAATGCCAATGATCCCAAAAAAGTGTCAAAATGGTCTGACATGTCCGCAGCAATATTGTAGTACTGCTAAAAATCGCAGATCGCCGGCATTACTAGTAAAAAATAAAAACCCCAGAAATTAATTTTCATCATACGTAAACGCTGCAACTTTTGCGCAAACCAATCAATCATTTTTTACCAAAAATATGAGGAAGAATATAAATCGGCCAAAACCGATGAAAAAAATGTTTTGTTTTTTTTTTGGATTTGTATTTTAGCAAAAAGGAAGAAAAAATCGTTTTTTTTGCAAAATTGTCGCTCTTTTTTGTTTATAGCAGCGATCAGAAATAACGCAGAGGTGATCAAGTACCACCAAAAGAAAGCTCTATTTTTGGGAAAAAATAGACACAAATTTTGTTTCGGTGCAACGTCGCACGACTACGCAATTGTCAGTTAAAGCGACGCAGTGCTGAATCCCAAAAAGTGCTCTGGTCCTAAAGTGTGAAATCCTTCCGGGGCTGAAGTGGTTAAGGGACAACAGCCATGCAGACCAATTTGATGCAGTGTGTGGCCTATGGTCTGAACACTGACAGGCTGTCCCCCCACCCCTTCAATCTCTGCAGCAATGCTGGCAGCACGCTAGCCTATTTCCCAAAGACAACCTCTGGATATGATGCTGAGTACATGCACTCAACTTATTTGGTCGACCACAGCGAGGCCTGTTCTGAGTGGAACCTGTCCTGTTAAACCTCTGTATGGTCTTGGCCACCGTGCTGTAGCTCAGTTTCAGGGTCTTGGCAATCTTCTTATAGCCTAGGTCATCTTTATGTAGAGCAACAATTCTTTTTTTCAGATCCTCAGAGAGTTTTGTTATGAGGTGCCATGCTGAACTTCCAGTGACCAGTATGAGAGAGTAAGATCAATAACACCAAATTTAACACACCTGCTCCCCATTCACACCTGAGATCTTGTAACATTAACGAATCACATGACACCGGGGAGGGAAAATGGCTAATGGAAAAGATCCATCAGTTATGATTTTTTATGGTATTGACAAAATGCAAGACCACTGGAGAGGAACAAATAAAAAGAAAGCCATATCGCAGAATGAAACCAGATGGATTTACAAACTAGGGGCCTTAGCACCGACTGGCATGAATGCAGATATAGACCTTAATTGCTTTCTATCCAATTTCTAGTTTTTCATTCATATAGCGTAATAGTTTTACTGCCTGTTTCCACCATCTGGGGCCTATTTGGGCCTTTTTATCTAAGTCACAGGGTTTCCCATCCCTTCCCTATAACACCATCCTAGATTCCCTGCCAGTCAGTAACCATAGTACAGGTATTCTAGATCCACTAGGGACCTCTGCCCTCTCCCCTATGGCCTATTACATTATTATTATTGAGAGGGTAATTGTTTCTCCCTAATAATTTTCCCCTTCCCCAGGTTATTCCCTTTTCCCCAACCAACCTACTCTTATAGGTTTCCAGCCCATCAGTGGGATCATCATACATACATATTTTGAACATTTTTTCCACATTTCTATATTTTATTACTAATTAATAATTTATTTTTATTTTCATATTTTTTTTCTATCATTATTATATTATTATTTTATGACATCATGTGTTATCATTGTGACTATGTATGTCCTCTTGCGCAATCACAATACACATTTAAACCTTTATGTGTCAATGTGTTGCTGTTGGATCGACTCAGCGCCCCACATCACCTTACCAAAATAAATATGTAAAAAATAAAAACAAGCTGATTATGGCGCCTTAGTGATTAAATTGATGTGTAAGCATATATTTGTGAGTAAACAATAGATAGCTGCCCCTTTAAATGTCATATATCACCATAAATAGTATAAAAGTTGTAAAGGAAATGGTGCGTAATACTTATGTAAATTCATACAATCAAATCGTTGCAATAGTGAATTATAACTGTGTATATAATGAATTATCAATGATCCATGGTGACAATCCCAACACCAAAAATGAATGTCTGCGGTGCGTCATTTCTTCCGCATCCACACTACACCATAAGCGCTGAATATATAGGTGGCCACTCACCAGAAGGGATCTGACCACTTTTTAGGTTATGTCACATAACATTTGTATGTAAACCTTAAGATCCTTGGCTCTGGTCTTTCCAATTTTCTGTTCTCTAAAAATAGCTAGGGGTACAGCGGCCAAGCTCCACCAAAGAAATCTTATAGTTTAGTATGTTGGAACAGATGCCTTATAAATAAGCTATGCAATATATCCACTCACATTTGTTTGTACCATGCCTGGTACAAAGGTGTCTGTAGCGCGAGTTGCAATAGTGCCCGAGTGCGTTCCAAGCCTCTCTATGGCTTTGGTATTCAAATTAGCGTCGCCTTGTTGGACCCGGATGTGGCTGGTCCAAAATAAATATGTAAAAAATAGATCCTGCATATACATCACACAGTACCCATCACTCCGAGGAAGCTACGCCTGTGGTGTAACGCATAAGGGGCAGGAGACGGTGACATAAGTGGGAGGAGTTACGAGTCACGGAGGAGAGCACCCAATAGAGTGGTTTGTGGTAGGATACTATACCTGGTCCCGAGGTATAGTATTTCACACAAGCTGCGGACTCTTCTGTTATGTGAAATGGAGCCAGCATATGAAGAAACAGTCTTGCCTACTGTGCTGCACCAGTTTAGGTGCACAGTTCAATGTGAGTGTTTTTAATCTGTAACTTTAAATAAAATGGTTGTTCTATGGAAAACACCATGATGGTCTTTTGGAGTGGATGGTAATATCAGAAGTCATCTATTACACAAGCACAGCAGATCCCATATATTCTCTTAATGGGACATAATCATTTGTGACCGAATATTAACTAGGTCAGCTTCGTGAGGTGAGCTGCTAGTGGTAGCGGATTAGGAGTCACAAGAAGTGGCATTTTTTGAGTGGTTAATAAGTGGAATAAAGAACACAGTTTACATGTGTCACGAGGTGTATATATAATATTCTCTACAGACTTTTGATTATTTTTGTTGGACTTTTACACAGTTTGGGGTTGATTTACTAAAGCTGGAGAGTGCAAAAACTGGTGCAGCTTTGCATGCTAGCCAATCAGCTTCTAAACTCAGCATGTTCAATCAAGATTTGACAATAAAACCTTGATGCTATGTGGAGGTGCACCAAATTTTGCACTTTCAAGCTTTAGTAAATCAACCCCTTTATGTTTATCTATTATTATATGAGTATTTCTGCACACATGGTATAAACACAATTTACGATGGTGTAGCGAAGGATCTATTTTTAGATATCATATGTTATCATGATGATGCCTAATGTGGAAAAATATTATATTTTGTTCCAAGTTTACATTGTAGATTGTTTGTAATATCCCCAACCTTGTTCGCTCTAGAATAGGCATACGTTTTCTGGTAAATATACAACATATAATGACGCATTGAAAATCCACCTTCATCATGAGTGCATCTAGGGCAAAAGGTTGTATGCTGCTTGTAAAATACTGTGACCCATGTATGCTAAACAGCTTTACTACCAAACAAGTTTCAATTTTTTAGGCACTACAATGGTATAACCAAGTATGAAAAAAATACAAAATTATTTTATTTGTACACAATTCTTAAAATGAAATAAAAATCATAGGCTGATGGTGTAACATCTCTTATAACCAACAGTATTGTCACCATATATCACACACATGACAGAATGTTAGATTTTCAAAAGATCTACAAATGTTAGGCAGCACCTTTAGGATTTTCACAACACATTTCAAACTCTTCTTCAGGGACAGGAGTACATTCTTGAAAATATGTGAAGATGATACAATGGGAGAGATTTACCAAAACAAAAGTGTGAAAAATCTTGTGCAGCTCTGCATGGAAACTAATCAGTTTCTATGTTTTATTGTCAAATCTTAATTGAACAAGCTAAAGTTAGAAGCAAATTGGCTACCATGTACAGCTGCACAAGATTGAGTGCTCCAATTTTAGTAAATCTTCCCCAATGTCTCAGCCAGAAAAAACATCCTCATCTCAGGAAGGAATATAATTGACTCCTAGAGAAGGGGCGCAATCCGCAAGGACTTGAGGTACCCTCAAAATGTTAGACAAACAAGGACAGAGGCGCTTCTAAATGCAGACTGTAAAACATTTTAATAACATCTTTAAAATCTAGAGCATGGCAACTCACAAAGGCATCTATTAAAAGTGCATGTAAGTGGTCCCAAGAGGGAACGTCAGCAGCTCACCGTCCCCACCAGGAAGCATCGAGTACAGTCAGGAGATGTATCTGTGGTCTGTGGGCGGCAAGACGCTGGACTGGACGATCGGAGCTCACTGTGGAGTGTCGCGGCGGCGTGACGTCATCAAAAGTGCGACGCGTTTCTGAGCGTGCGGTTCACACAACAAGACGTGACCGCGCTCTTTCATCAGGCACCAGGAAGTTCAATGTCGGTCATTTTTAATAGTCCAAGCAGAGCTAGGAGGCGGATCACTCGGGGCGAGATGAGTGCGGACAGGGGCTGATAGAGCTAAAACTTAAATTAAAATCAGGAACTAAAATCAAAGTCAGTGAGTCCATGGTTTCATTTAAATCAAGGAAGCTATGGTAAGCCAGTGGTAATAAGAGCGAGTGAATGGTAATAAAAAAATTATTGAAAACTACTGCAGTGCGGCGGCGCTGTGAGGTGTCACTCGAGGCTAGCAGGTCAGGTCGCAGAACGGCGGGTGTCTGGTGTCTATGTA
>BLSH010063816.1:39906-53873 GCA_018402905.1 Glandirana rugosa
CTGACGTCTGTACTATATTGTGTTCTCTACCAGTCTCTGACGTCTGTATCATGTCCTCTACCAGTCTCTGATGGTCTCTGACCATCTCCTGTACTATGTCTGCAGTCTCTGACCATCTCTTGTGTTATATCATGTCTGCAGTCTCTGGGGGGGGGGGGTCTTGAGAGGAGCCAAGAGTGGGAGTGCCGTGCCACCAGGATGGGGGTCATGGAAGAAGTCAGACATGTGTAGTGTGGAGACTATAGGATAAAACCAGAGCCACCAAGCTGGAGCCGACTGACTGAGCCCGTTTCTGCACTACTTTTGGTGGCGATTTAAAAGATATCTGCGCATGAACCCGCACATATGTCTATAAAATCGCCCACGAAGTCGGGCTGAAATGCTGATTTTAAACCCGCCCTCAGTGTGAACATGGGCTTATTCTGGGGAGTAGGTGCGAAAATTGGGGCAGGCTTGAAGGGGCCCTGGTGCATTACTTTGCCCAGGGGCCCATAATCCTATTAAGATGGCCCTGGACCTAGTGCAATAGCGTTTAAAAGATTTATTAAAAATAATATGATTAAATTATACTCACAAACAGAGCAATGTAAAGGACACAACATGATGGAACAGTAGACGCAAGGCCTCCAAGGCATTTTCAGATCTCCATCTCAGCAGGGGGACCGTACAGTGTCCGTATGGCCAGGCTGATGCGTTTCCAGGGCGAACCCTCTTCCTCAGAGCCTACAGACTATGAGGCATACCCCACATATATATACGCATGCTCATAAGCGGGCTGGGTCATGATTGAACGACCCACCCCCTCTAAAAGGGGGGAGTGGCTTCATGGCTCAATCAGGCGACAATACCACCCACATACGTATCTGCATACACATATAGACGCATATACAATACACACACACCCATAGACCCATAGATATAACCGTACCCATACATTTATAGAAACACGTGCTTTAATGTAATGAGCAATAAGCAATGTGTTCTAAGTACAGTTATTCACTTATAGCAACCACAATTGTAGTATTGTCCAGAACTTCATACAATAGAATTCTACCGGCCCCCGATCTGTATATCCCAGTCATGCCCCTGCATTGCAGACCATTCACACTGCAGCCATGCATATCCAAGGGTGGGTGTTGATAATAGTGACACTCGGCGGCGTCCCAAACCGAAAAGTGCATTACCCACCCCATGGTGGTCATCTGACTGGTAGGAGGGGAGACCGGTCGCCTAGAAGATCGCTGGTATAGTCCCTGAAAATGATTTTTTGTTAATTATCTGGCGTCCTACACAGTGTGGACCGCATAGTCCTCTTTAGCCTGGAAGTGCGTTCCACTGATGTCACTTCTGGGTCGATACTCCTGTCATTCTGATTGGCCAGCCCTAGGGAGGAGGGGCTATGCCAATTCTGCAGTAACCAGGAGAGGGGCGAGTCCGAATGCAAAGGCGGAACCCGCCCCTAGAGCCCGTACAAGGACGCCTATCAATGCAAAGGGACCTAGGGATCCTATGAATTGCCATTGCAATTGCAAAACCCAGGCGTCTGATCTCACTGGTGGACCATGACCCCAACAGCACTATCCACCACAAGACCGGATACCATACCACTACATACCGGCAAGATAACCAGCATAGACGGGGGCTGGAGTGTTAAAAACAACAATCATGTTCATACATCAAAAAAGTGAATATAATCTATGAGCTACATATAATCATAAGATTAATTCATTAATTCAGAGAAAATTGAGTACTGTCCGTGATACTTTTTATATTTATTTGCAATAACATACAAATTTTCAGGACAAGCTTTCGGGGTATCTCCCCTTCTTCAAGGTCCAGCTTTATTAATTCAATAATTCATTAACAATAAATTAACTCAATATAATCAAATAAATTAAATTAATAAATTACAGCTTGTATAACAGTGTACATTTGCTGTCCCCTCAAAATAACTCAACACACTGCCATTAATGTCTAAACCGCTGGCAACAAAAGTGAGTACACCCCTAAGTGAAAATGTCCAAATTGGGCCCAATTAGCCATTTTCCCTCCCCGGTGTCATGTGACTCAGTGTTACAAGGTCTCAGGTGTGAATGCGGAGCAGGTGTGTTAAATTTGGTGTTATCGCTCTCACTCTCTAATACTGGTCACTTAAAGTTCAACATGGCACCTCATGGCAAAGAACTCTCTGAGGATCTGAAAAAAAGAATTGTTGCTCTACATAAAGATGGCCTAGGCTATAAGAAGATTGCCAAGACCCTGAAACTGAGGTGCAGCACGGTGGCCAAGACCATACAGCGGTTTAATAGGAGAGGTTCCACTCAGAACAGGCCTCACCCTGGTCGACCAAAGAAGTTGAGTGCACGTGCTCAGCGTCATATTCAGAGGTTGTCTTTGGGAAATAGACGTATGAGTGCTGTCAGCATTGCTGCAGAGGTTGAAGGGGTGGGGGGTCAGCCTGCCAGTGCTCAGACCATATGCCGCACACTGTATCAAATTGGTCTACATGGCTGTCATCCCAGAAGGAAGATGATGCACAAAAAAGCCTGCAAACAGTTTGCTGAAGACAAACAGACTAAGGCCATGGATTACTGGAACCATGTCCTGTGGCCTGATGACATCAGGATAAACTTATTTGGTTCAGATGGTGTCATTTGTGTGTGGCGGCAACCAGGTGAGGAGTACAAAGACAAGTGTGTCTTGCCTACAGTCAAGTATGGTGGTGGGAGTGTCATGGTCTGGGGCTGCATGAGTGCTGCCGGCACTGGGGAGATACAGTTCATTGAGGGAACCACGAATGCCAACATGTACTGTGACATACTGAAGCAGAGCACAATTTCCTCCCTTCAGAGATTGGGCCGCAGGGCAGTATTCCAACATAACGACCCCAAACACACCTCCAAGACGACCACCGCCTTGTTAAAGAAGCTGAGGGTAAAGGTGATGGACTGGCCAAGCATGTCTCCAGACCTAAACCCTATTGAGGATCTGTGGGGCATCCTCAAACGGAAAGTGGAGGAGCACAAGGTCTCATGGAGGAGTGGAAGAGGACTCCAGTAGCAACCTGTGAAGCTCTGGTGAACTCCATGCCCCAGAGGGTTAAGGCAGTACTGGAAAATAGTGGTGGCCACACAAAATATTGACACTTTGGGCATTTTCACTTAGGGGTGTACTCACTTTTGTTGCCAGCAGTTTAGACATTAATGGCTGTATGTTGAGTTATTTTGAGGGGACAGCAAATTTACACTGTTATACAATCTGTACACTCACGACTTTACATTGTAGCAAAGTGTAATTTCTTCAGTGTTGTCACATGAAAAGATAAAATAAAATATTTACAAAAATGTGAGGGGTGTACTCACTTTTGTGAGATACTGTATGTATAAATTAAGATTGAGTACTGGGAAAATGATTGATTAGTTACTGTAATAGTATAGGGGAAAGCTGCTCATATTACGTCAATTTTGGTCTATATTAGTCAAACCAGGAGCACCTTCCTATGGAATAGATCATTATAGAAAACATCTATACATGGAGTTATAGTACCATATTAAAGTGATGAATTGGTACATGCCAATGTATATAACTGAACAATACTGCGCAGCCAAATTTTTCGTGCGAGCAGTGATAGTGGTGGAAGCAAAGGAGTGATGAGGGGGTTGTTCTTAGGGGGAGGGGGAAAATCACCAATCAGGGATGCACAGATATGGGCTGTACCCAACAATAGACTAGGATTGATAAACGGCCATATACTAAACAGCACACACACACACACACACAACTTATATGTGGGTGCATACACCACCGTAAACCTCACATGTATACAACTGTATAGCTGTGATGTGTGTGTGCACAATAAGCAAGAGAAAAGAAAAGCAAAAAGCACACTAAACCAAGACCAAAGGACCTAATGGGGCAATTAGCGGACTATTCAACCTACCCTGACCTAAACCAGGGACTACCACACGTAAGGCTGACAGTACTAAAGAGGTAGCCACAAATGGGGAAGAGAGGAGGGGGAGAGATCAATCCACTAGCCCGTCAGGGTTAAATGGTGGACTGTAGTTCGATCTCCTCGTTCAACCCTTTAGGGCTGAGAGAATCCAAGGTGAAAATCCAATGAGCCTCTCTAGTGCACAGCCTGCGGTATCTTCTGCCATTGTCCATCTCATTACCAATGGCTTCAATGCCAAAGACTTTAAGGCCTGCCAGACTACCACCATGTTTCTCCACAAAATGACGGGGGACAGAGCAGTTATATTTGAGGGTGGAAACATTACTCCTGTGCTCATACATTCTCACCCTCAAGGGGCGTGAAATACGCCCAACATATAGTAACCCAGATGGGCAGAGCAGGCCATAAATTACATAGGAGGTACCGCAGTTTATAAACTGCCGGATGCTGAACACATTTCCACTGCTCGCGACCACCGTTTATAAACTGCAATACGTTGTACACTATTTATAGATTATTATATTTATCTTAGTTAGAGGTTCCCTTTAATATGTGCTATTTGCACTAATCCCGGTAGAGGTGTGATTTTACGGGATGTAAATTGATTACAGGAGAGATTCCCTGGAACTTTATCTTTGGTATTGTTTATATAGACAGCACAGACAATCAACTTTATTTCTCCTATCGTTCACTGACAGACGCAGCTCTCCATTACGTGTGGGGTTTATGCTGGTCTCACTAGGAGTTAACTAGGCATGGAAAAGAAACAGCTGGCCCCTCCCATGGGGCCGTCCTCTCTTCCCAGATAAACCCCCTCCATGGAATAACTCACCAGTCTAAATGCCTAGTTTGAAAGGAGTTGACCTGGCTTCCCTTTAGGGGAATTGCGGTCCTGTTTTGTGACCATTTCTTTTTATTTTATTTTATTTCCTTGTCTTCTATCAAGATGATCTGCTATCAAGAAGTCGGTCGGGGCATGGAGAGTCCATGGGCTCTGTACTTTCCCTGGCCGACTGATGCGAGCCAGTCCCGCAGTATGGGGACCCGCCGCATAGTGCCCGTTCCGTGCGGGTGGCCTGGGGTGATCCCCACCTACGCCCAGCCCGGATACGATTCGGTAGCACGAATTCTGGCCTGCAGCGTGCTGTCCAGGCAGGGACGGAAAGTCTGCGACTGGGTGGCTACCCACGGCGCTCGCGGAGTGGTGAGTGAGAGTTCCGCCCTTCCCCCCTTTTCAGGGGCGGAAGGGGGACCGACGACAAAAAAAAAAAAAAGTTTTCTTTTTTGTCTGGGTAGCCGCTGGCAGGGGCGCGTGGAGCTCCTGCCCCCCTTTCACACCTACCCCCACACCGCACCCCGTCCGCCTGCGGCATCATTTTTTAGTTTCGCCGCCATGCGGCGATCGGCCACCATTTTGCAGCGGACCACCGCCATTTTGCCGTAGCCGCAGACATTTTTGGCCTATGGGGCTTTCCCTCTAGCGCTCAGAGCAGCCGTTTGTGGTACTGCAAGTCTCTGTACAGGGGGTTTCGGCCTCTAGTGTCTAACGGCGGCCATTTTGACCACATGTCTCTGCAATAACGTGCATACAGCGTTTTCTCTTCTCTGTGGAGCGGTGGTGATCGGACGGCCTGCTCTTCTGACGGTCCTCTGGGGTTACTGGCAGCACAAAAACAGCAAGTAACAGCTGGGCTCCCCTGTGGGTGCTGGTGGCGGCGGGTGCAGCCCTCCTGGGTTCCCTGGTGCTCTGTGGGGTGGTGGTGTGCGGCAGTGTGGGGGTGCCTCATCCTCTTTAGTACCACGGTGTGTCACTGAGAGGGGTCTGGGGGTAAAGGCAATGGCAGATTACACTGCTGAACCTGCTGAGGAGGCATCAGCGGCGGCGCAATCTGCGCAAGGGGATTTTTTGGACCAGCTACGGGCGGTCTTTAGTGAATTTCTTCCTCGGGCGGAGGTCGCCCAACAGGCCTCCAAGAAGCGCCCCCCCTTATTCATCGGGGGGAGGATTCGGATCCGGAAGTGGCCTCTGGGGTCTCAGGGACCCCAGTGGACCTATCTGATGAGGAACTGGGCCCATCGGGCGGTGAGGAGAATCAAGGGGCGGCGGCTGCACGCGAAAAAGCGTTGGTCGCCGCCATTATCACTGGCATTCGCACTACACTGCAACTGAGCCAGGATGCTGAGTCGCAGACTTCTGCGTATGTATGTGGGTCCTCTAGGCCCCCTAGGGCCCCCAAGGCTTACCCCTACAATCAATTTTTTGATCGTTTTCTTTACCGTGAATGGCAAGGTCCGCAGCTTTCCAAAACGTTTGTCAAAACGTTTCGCTGCTTGCTATCCCTTTGAGGAAAGCTTTTTGAAAAAAATGGGAATAGCCTGTGGTGGACCCACCGATAGCCCGCTTTAGTAAGGCGACGACTATCCCTCTGGAAGGGTCTCCTTCTTTCAAGGACCCCGCTGATAGGAAAATCAGCGGCACTTTTAAGGTCGCTTTTCCTGGTGGCAGGTTCTGCTGTGCGGCCAGCCCTGGCGTCCGCCATGGCAGCTCAACATCTGTCTGAGCGTATGGCGGAGCTCAAGTCAGATCTGGAATGCGGCCGCCTGATGGATGCTCCGCAGAGGGCTTAATTTTTGCTCCAAGGGTTCAAGTACCTTTGTGATGCGGCCGTTGATTTACTGCCTATGTTATCCAGGATAGCGATTTTTGCTGTTATCCTCAGAAGGATACTATGGTTGCGTTCTTGGTCTGGCGACCATGCTTCCAAAAAATGTCTTGCTGACCTCCCCTTTCAGGGTGGACGTCTATTTGGCCCACGTTTGGATGAGATCATAAAAGACTTTACGGGAGGTAAGAGTACTTTTTTTCCGGAGCCCCGGAGGCACGAGTTTCGCCGTAGACAGGGGTCCCCTCCCTTGGGTCAGAAAAGGTTTTTTCACGCCCCGAGCGCAACAGGTAAAGGGACCCATCCCGGTAAGGTCGCTGCAGGGGCCGGTAAGTGGCAGTGGCAGCGCAAAACCGAAAAGGCGGAAGGCAAGCTTTCCTCAGCCTGATGGGTTGCCCCCATCCGGGTTTTGGGTGGGGGGACGTCTTCTGAAGTTCGCAGACCGGTGGCTGGCTCACATTCCCGATCGTTGAGTCCGGGAAGTGGTGTCCGCCGGGTACAGGATAGAGTTTAACACTCTACCCCCAGACAGGTTCTTCCCATCAAACGTAGGGCTCCCGCAGGATCGCCGGGAGGCCCTTTTCGGGGCTGTTCAAGCACTTTCAGACCAGGGAGTAATTGTGCCAGTGCCGCCAGAAGAGAGGTTTTGAGGTTTCTACTCGAATCTGTTCGTGGTCCCCAAAAAAGGGGGGGGTTTGGCCAGTACTGGACCTGAAGGCCCTGAACCAGTATGTCAGGGCGCGGAAGTTCCGGATGGAATCTATCCGCACGGTTGTGGCCGCCCTCCATCAGGGGGAGTTTCTGGTGTCCCTGGACATCAGGGATGCGTACCTCCATGTACCCATTTGCCCACGGCATCAGCGCTTCCTGCGCTTCACAGTGGGAGATCTTCACTTTCAATTTGTGGCACTCCCCTTCGGTCTGGCCTCAGCACCCCGAGTTTTTACAAAACTGCTAGCCCCAGTGTTAGCATTGCTGCAACAGAGAGGCATTGCGGTGGTAGCCTACCTAGACGACCTGCTCCTGCGAGCGGAATCCGCCTCGGCTCTGGAGGAAAATGTGAGGATCACAATGACCTTGCTGCAGTATTTCGGCTGGTTACTCAACCTGCAGAAGTGTCACCGACCAGTTGCCTGGAGTACCTGGGTCTGATTTTGGACACAGTGCAGGCGAAGGTGTTCCTCCCCGCGGCCAAGCTGCTGTCTCTGCAGTTGGCAGTGCGAACCCTTCTGTCACACCGTCGGTCTTCATTACGATTCTGTATGCGGGTGCTGGGGCTCATGGTCTCGTCTTTCGAGGCAATACCATTTGCCCAGAGTCACACTCGTCTCCTTCAGCGAGCAATTCTGGCTCAGTGGGACAGGTCACCTCGGTCCTTGGACCTTCTGATTCGTCTGAGCTCACAGACCAGGGCGTCTCTGACCTGGTGGCTTCGGGACTCGGCCCTGACTCAGGGGAAGTGTACTGGAACTGAGAGCAATCAGATTGTGCCTATCTCACTGGACAGTGAGATTGCAGGACCGTCCAGTCTGAATTCAGTCGGACAATGCCACAGCAGTGGCTTATGTGAACCATCAGGGCGGCACAAGAAGTCCAGCAGCTGTGGCAGGCAGCTCTGATACTGCGTTGGGCGGAACGTCACATTCCGGCAATCTCTGCCATTTACATTCCAGGTGTGGAGAACTGGCAGGCGGATTTTCTCAGTCGCCAGACGCTGGACCAGGGAGAGTGGTCCCTCCACCCAGAGGTATTCAACCAGATTTGCCGCAGATGGGGGACACCGGATGTGGATCTCATGGCGTCTCGGTTCAATCACAAGGTGGAGACCTTTGTGTCCAGAACGAAGGATCCGTTGGCAGTGGCCATGGACGCTCTGGTGGCCCCCTGGGGCCGTTACCGACTTCTGTATGCCTTCCCTCTGATAAAACTGCTACCGCGCCTGATCCGCAGGATAGTGGCGGAGGGAATACCAATAATCCTGGTGGCTCCGGATTGGCCTCGGCGCACTTGGTACGCCGATGTGGTGCAGATGGTGGCAGACGCTCCCTGGCGGCTTCCGCTGAGAGACGATCTTCTGTCTCAGGGGCCCATCTTGCACCCTGCTTTACCCTTGCTGGCTTTGACGGCTTGGCTATTGAGTCCCAGGTGCTAAGAGACAGGGGAGTCGCTGACTCAGTGATTCCTACATTGTTGAAGGCTCGCAAGCGTACTTCTCGCAAGATTTACCACCGCACCTGGAAGGCTTATATAGCTTGGTGCGAGGCGGAGGGTCATAACCCTCGCTCTTATGTGGTATCCAGGGTCCTGACTTTTTTGCAGCAGGGCCTGAACAAAAAACTGGCTTTGAGTACTCTTAAGGGCCAGATATCTGCTCTGGCAGTTCTTTTCCAGAGACATTTGGCCTCGCACTCGTTGATTTGTACCTTTGTTCAAGGTGTACGACATGTGGCGCCTCGGGTGAAGGTTCCGTTGGCTCCTTGGGATCTGAATTTGGTGCTTTCTGTACTTCAGAAACCGCCTTATGAGAAAATCAGGGAGATTTCCTTACAACTGCTCTCGCAGAAGGTGGCTTTCTTAGTAGCCATCACCTCTGCCAGACGGGTGTCTGAATTAGCAGCACTCTCGTGCAAGTCTCCCTACTTAGTCCTGTATAAGGATAAGGTGGTCTTGCGACCCTCACCTTCCTTTCTTCCGAAAGTGGTTTCTTCTTTTCACATTAATAAAGATATTGTCCTTCCTTCATTGTGCCCTCGTCCTTCACACCCAAAAGAAATTGACTTACATGCCTTGCATGTAGTGAGGGCCTTAAGAGTGTATTTGTCTGCTACAGCTTCTTTTCGAAAAGCTGATGCTCTGTTTGTGCTGCCTGAAGGTCCGCGCAAAGGTTTGGCGGCCTCGTCGGCTACGATCTCTTGTTGGATCAGACAGATCGTGACCCATGCATATTCTGTTCGGGGCAAGGTTCCCCCTTTTCCGGTCACGGCTCATTCTACCCGGGCTGTTAGCACTTCCTGGGCTTTTAGACACCAGGCCTCGGTGTCACAGGTGTGCAAGGCGGCCACTTGGGCCTCGGTACACACTTTCACCAAGTTTTATAAAGTTGATGTGTTTGCATCTTCGGATGCTGCTTTTGGCCGCAAAGTTTTGCAGGCGGCAGTGTAGGCGCGTCTGGCACCTCCTTAGAGGTTCTGGTGGGTACTGTTGTTAGCGTTTACCCACCCCTCTTTTTGACACAGCTTGGGGACCCACATGTAATGGAGAGCTGCGTCTGTCAGTGAACGATAGGAGAAAAAGGGATTTTATTAAAACTTACCGTAAAATCCTTTTCTCCGAGTTCACTGACAGACGCAGCACCCACCCCTCTGTTCTCTGTTCTTGTACGGCTTATGTACGAACTGGTGAACTATTCCATGAGGGGGTTTATCTGGGAAGAGAGGACGGCCCCATGGGAGGGGCCAGCTGTTTCCTTTCCCTGCCTAGTTAACTCCTAGTGAGACCAGCATAAACCCCACACGTAATGGAGAGCTGCGTCTGTCAGTGAACTCGGAGAAAAGGATTTTACGGTAAGTTTTAATAAAATCCCTTTTTCTGTTGTAAGTATACAATAGGGCGACGTTGCAGCTTGAGTAATTCTCGGCTTCAGCGGAGAATTACCATGGTTACCCAGTTATGGGCTCCGTTTATGTACACAGGGCGCTTGCGCTGTCTAATGACGATTCATGAGCTGGCGTTTGGTTGCCATGGAGCCAGGAATGTATAAATATGCAGGTGGACTACGTGGCCTTGTTCCTGCTGACAAAGTCCTGCCCAGGACATAATGCGCACGGGGGAGGAGCTGCGTATGACATTAACCCGTGGCCATCTTGTTGTTTCAAATGTTGATTGAAACAACCGCTTTTCCTATGCACTCAGGAAGAGTGCCGGCTTTGTAAGTGCAATTGCTTTTATACAGTAAGGCTCCATTTACACAGAACGCTGTTTCAACCTCCCTTGAATGATTTTTTTTTGACAGCTAGAAGCCAGCATCTAAAACAGCCGCTTTCCCGTGTTTTGCATGCCGCGTTTAGTGGCGTTTGGCCTGCGTTCGCGTCTAGGAGTGTTTTAAAAAAATGTATATTTTTTTTTTATTGAAAACGCCTGTAAACAAAACGGTCCTGGACACGAGTTACCGCGTTTAGCGGCGTTTCGCAGCATTTACAAGCTGTTTGGTGTTTCAAAGGCCTCTGAACTGGAGTCTGAACCCATTTTTTTGCGTTACAAAAAAGCCTCTAAACACAGCTGCCTGGAAATGACCTTAAATGACCCTGTGTAAATGTACTGATAAGATAACATAGAGGAAGGTTCAGGGGCAGCTGAAAAAACGACCAAGTGCCTCTAAACGTCCTTTTACCAACAATAATGTAAATGAGGCCTAAATGTCATTATCTATACAGAGAGCACTAGATGTCTTTTATTGCATCCCCCACATGTACCATGGAATGTGCGCCATCACAGATACCAGGTTCCATTGGCTATCATAGGAGGAGTTGTGTCCCCAGTTAGAGGAATGCATGTACTAAACCACCTGGTCTGATCAGTAAGGTGAGCAGCTGTGTGTGTCACTGGCGGAGGAATTGAGCACGGCGCACCTGCATGATTTTACCTTGAAGCACTCTGTTACATTGATTGTTCACAAAGCAGTTATTGCATTTTATGGACTTTTTATATGGACTTTTATGAATTTTAAATTTAGCGCTGCACTTTTGTTGTTATGTTGATGTGAGGTGTTGTGATTTTGACCTTTGAGTGTACAGCCTGCTATGAAATGTTTTTACATTTTTGAATATATTCCCATTTTGATTACATTAAAATTATAGCTGGATCATTTCTTTGTAAGTGGGCAGGGTATCAAATACTTTTTTCTCTCACTGTACCTAAATGGCCTAGGTAGTTGCTAGAGGTCCTAGAGTAGTATGTGGGGCATCTTGGGTAGAGCAACTCTGCCCTCTGCTTATTGCTCCATTTACTGTTTACAGCTCAAGGAATGTGCCATCCCCATTTGGATAAAGTAAATGTAAATATGATAATTAACTGGTTCAGTAAACAGTTAAAAACCTTGTGCAGACTGTTCTTCTCCTAACCACTAGATGGGTATGGAAACAATGGGTGAAGTTGTTATTTGGGTCCATTGCCATAAAGCACGATAAAGTATGCAACAAACTTCTAGTGGTGCTGGTTAGGCCAGGCCATGGGACTCCTGGGGGTGCTCTTGTGTTCATAGTGCCCCGGTGACTCCAATCTATACCGGCAGTGAGTTAAAGAGTTCCCCCACCACAACATGGCTGTCCTTGTGGAGGACATGCAGTCCAGCATGCAGCCAGGCCGCTACACAACAGTGTCAGTGAATTGAAAGCAGGTATCTACAGATCTTTATATGTATTCTCCATTGCAGCAGGAGCTACAACACCTAGGGTTGTCTGTCATTCCTATCTGGATCTCAGTGGAGAAAATCTTGATAGGCACGTTCATGTCACTTCCTGAATGCTGTTTAATATTGTATAAAACACATTGCCGAGTTCTCTAAGCCACGTGCCACTGCCTACCTCCTGCCTGCCTTTTCATCACAGAGAAGCATTTCCACAGGCAGGTTCCTCCCTGAGTACATACACTTTCTCATGCAACCCCACCTAAGTAATTTTCTCGTGTTCCCAGCAGTTTATAGAGCACAAATTACTACTGTAAATTTTCAGTTTTCAGCTAGCATTAAATACATCAGTACAAATGCATCTTCTACAATAGAGGAATTAGGCTTCATCATGACTCTTTCAGGGACCTATGCCGTGAGATTACCCAGACCTTTTCTGTCTTTATTACCCCTACCCCTAATCCACAATGTACACTCAAGTTTCAAAAGTTTGTACAGACATTTTGTGGTGCCTGTTATTAGGCTCAGAAATTAGACAACTAAGTTTATAGTAGTGACATGTTCTCTTTATTAAACAAACTCATAAAAGGCTGCGACTGCAATCATAAATCTGAAAAATAAGCTGAAGGCTAGTTAGAATTAATGTTTTAACACCAAATGGCATCTGCTGACAACAAGAAGATGTGCTAATACACATTTAATTTCCTTCTAAACTCCACACTAAATCTGAGCATAAGTTAGAAATGTTTTTAACATAGACTTGCATGTAGAGTTATTTGTAGTGCAAAAGAAATGACGGAATGTGGTCACATAATTTTCATGTTAGTCTAAACTCTAATCATGACAGAGCTGTTGAAAATATTTATAGCTATCACAAGAGTACTAGAGAAACTGAAGATGCAGAAATAATTGCTCAACTTGAGTTTGTGAATATCTATTGCGTTCGTTTATATTTTGTCTTGCCCATTTTATTCAATTCAGCATGTATGTAAAAAGTAATTTTCACAACCCAACCCTCAAACTGTTCCAAATCAAGTTTTTTTCTTTAATATGGAGAAAACTTGTGAAGCTCTTTGTGATAAGTAACAATGGATAAATGAAGGCTGAAATCCAGGCAGATACACAACAAAAATGAATGCAGCTAGGTATTATTATTAAATGTATTTATTTAAAGCTGAACTTCACCTTGTGGTTTACTTTACATAGTTTTTTTGGACCAGCTTGGGTCAACATGTGAGGCCGCTGGATGTACGGTATAAACTTGGCTGAGGTTAACTACAGCATACCTCATGGTGTTACGGGTTCGAGCCGAAACTTTGTCTCATACCCGGAACATAGTAGAGTCTATCACAGCGGCACTTCAGGGAAAGCGAAGTATTCTATCAACGAATACAAAGTTTCCTCGGAGGTTGTGACATCATCAGCCCCTCTCTCTGACTTCGTTTATAGACCCTATTGTGTTCCGGGTATGAGACAGGAAGTCTCGGCTCAAACCCGAAACACAGTAGTGTATGCTGTATGTAGTCGCAGCTACATACAGTTTATACCGCACATCCAGCAGCCTCACATTTTAGTGAGTGTTAGGAAAAAGCATCAGTCCAGATGCTTTCTGGCTGTTTCCACGGTGGTGCGCTATTTAGCTGATGTATGTCGTATGTGATGACACAAAGCCCAAACTCGGCTCTGAAGGACAGAGTATGGGCCTTGTGTTATCCCAGATATTTGCTTCAGTCTCTCTCCCCGACTACTACAGTGTTGGAGGCTCCTTTGAAACATAAGCAACTATCTTATGAAGCGAAAGGGACTTCACGGCGACACTATCTGAGATGATACAAGGCCCATACTCTGTTTCAAAGCCGAGCTTGGGCATTGTGGTACTCCATACGACATCAATTGGAGTCGGTTCAAATATGGCATGTAGGTCGCCGGAGTGTACAACTGGGTT
>BLSH010063816.1:62777-78558 GCA_018402905.1 Glandirana rugosa
AGTATTTTAACTGATAAGTGGTTTATAGTCCAAGCAACTGTGATACATATATCGACAATAAAATAAATAAGTCCATCAAGTGAAAATATTGTGACTTCAAGTGATTATTTCTTGTAAATTTGGTGACTTGGGATTGTGGATGCACTCGTGCTCCCCCTATAGATTTCCTCCTTACCAGAGGGCACTGCTCCTGCAGGGGCCACGTGCCTGTCTTTATTAATCCTGGAGACTTGTTCCTGGATAGGGGGTGCTCCTCTAATGCTCTTTAGGGGATTCTTCTTGGGTAGGTTCCTCCTCTTGTTCGATCGTTCTCCACTTTTCCAGATATCGGGGGATCCCAGGGTGAATTTCCAATGGGTTTAAGAGATAAAAAACAGAGAGGACTCCATAGTGCAGCGTGTTTCAATGTATCCTTAATTTATTAAAGGGGGGTTTGGATACATTGTTTTTATAAAAACGAGGTAAACAGGTATTCCAAAAGGTACAAAGAAGTGGGCTAAGTAATGAAAAAATAAGAAAGGTAGGTATAGTTTCCAAAAAGGGTATCACAGTGCCGGCACTGTGATACCCTTTTTGGAAACTATACATTGAAACACGCTGCACTATGGAGTCCTCTCTGTTTTTTATCTCTTAAACCCATTGGAAATTCACCCTGGGATCCCCCAATATCTGGAAAAGTGGAGAACGATCGAACAAGAGGAGGAACCTACCCAAGAAGAATCCCCTAAAGAGCATTAGAGGAGCACCCCCTATCCAGGAACAAGTCTCCAGGATTAATAAAGACAGGCACGTGGCCCCTGTAGGGGCAGTGCCCTCTGGTAAGGAGGAAATCTATAGGGGGAGCACGAGTGCATCCACAATCCCAAGTCACCAAATTTACAAGAAATAATCACTTGAAGTCACAATATTTTCACTTGATGGACTTATTTATTTTATTGTCGATATATGTATCACAGTTGCTTGGACTATAAACCACTTATCAATTAAAATACTAATTTAAGATAGAAAGTTAAAATGGTGGGTTAGACCACTTATCATTCCACCACACATCGGGAAAATATAGTTTACCATTGTTATATGTTATTTACATTTGGTTTCTTTTTACAAATAAGCACTTACACTGAAGATGACACTTTTTTAGCACTTTCTTTTATCATTTATATTTATTGCCACAAACCATCCTTATGAGTTAGTGTTTACATATGGATTAACACTTATTACAATTGCACTTGCACTTTTCAGACTATATATACATACGAAAGTATGATAAAACACCCTGATTAAAAATACTCAAAATAGTACCCCACCAGCACATATGATCACAGGCTACCAAGGATATACTTATTTTCCATTACTTAGACAGCGCCATATCCAAGCACCACCTTTATCTATTTCACATCCCACCTACGGGAGGGAATTTTTGGAAGGCAGCAGTCTAACAGCACAACCCATAAGCGCGGTACACACCCCAAAAGCATCCACTAACCTCATCAGTGCCCATCAGTGTAGCCACATCAGTGCCCGTCAGTGAAGGAGAAAATGTACTTTATACAAAGTTTTGTGACAGAAACAAAGAAAAATGTTTTGTTTTGTTTTTCAAAATTTTCGTTCTTTTTTTATTTATAGCGCAAAAAATAAAAACTGCAGGGGTGATCAACTACCACCAAAAGAAAGCTCTATTTGTGGAAACAAAATGACAAAAAGTTTGTTTGGGTACAGCGTCGCACGACCGTGCAATTCTCGTTCAAATCGCAACAGCACTGAAAGGTGAAAATTGGTCTGGGCAGGAAGTGTTCTAAATGTATTGAAGTGGTTAAGCAACAAAAAGCTGACAGAGGTTTTAGAGGTTTCCTCGCACTTCCTGTTCAATAGGCAATGTTTTATCATGTTAGTACACACTGCTGCTACGCATTACTAATTTAAGTGAATGGGGAAATGGGCCAACTACGGGCCAAACATTTGTCTCCTGGTTTGTCATTTCAGTAGAAAATCCCCACCTTGGCTCAAAAAATAAAAAACAGGCATTAAGGAGGTGACATTACCACCCCTTGAATGCATGGCAGATACTGTTCTACCACCCTCTGTAAAAAAAAAAAAAAAAAATCCCCCATGGATCGCTTTTTAGGGGGTGGTGGAGAGTGGGGCTAATGCAAATGTAAATAAGTGGTACCCCATGATTTCCAATGAGTACCATTCATATCTGTGAGACTTCAAGTCGCAGCGACTTCAAAGTAGCCCCTGCACTACTTTGGTCTGACTTTGATGTGACTTGAGGTCCATAGACCTCAAGATTACACAGGCATTGCTTCAAGTCGAAGTCGCATCAAAGTCACGCGCCTTTGAGGTCATACAAGTGTGAAAGGGGCCTTAGGCATTACCCATTTAGTTCAAGCTTCACATTTAAATGTAGCCTGTAATCTAACAACCATGAGTCATGTAATATGTAATTCATTTTTGTAAAATGCCTATTCATGTTTGTTTGTTGTAATGGTGAATAAATAATTTACTTTGATGTTTATAGAACTGTCATTTGGAGGTGATCTAATTACTGTAGCAGTTTATTTGATGTCTAGGTGATAGGTGACAAGACTCTTGGTGTATAATGCTGCAATCTCACTGTTTGTGTTTGTTGGAGATAATGTAGTACACTAATTATGTCTTATTATCATACGGGTGTTTTGCTTGTAATAGTAGCCAAAACGTTTTTAAATTGGTTTTAATGCATAATAAAATAACAATTGCATATCCATTTGTACAGGAAGATAGGGAGACTGTAACAATGATTTTTCCTGACCAGCTGTTTTTATTGAAAATATTGTTTCTTGCAAGCACTTCAGAATACAAATTAAATTGAGGCAGGTAGGAATTTATTAAACAGGGTTGATACACCTTTGATGCCAACATGAACTATTACCAGTGCTGGGAGTTCCTCACTTGCCCTCAAAAGTCTTTTATGTCATTAAAGAGACAAACCATTGTTGCTGGTTGGTTGTCCAGTAGTAAGCTGCAATGCAATTGTCCCAGCTTTGAAAAGCACTATTGTTGCAGAAGGGTGAAAATCCAGCCTAATATTCATTAGTTTTGCACTTGCTTTTGAAAAGTAATTCAAGACCAACTCCAACCAAAATTGTTTAATTTTGAATAGCAAGGGAAGAAAAAGCATTTTCTTTAACTTTTTGCTATGATACATATCCAAAAAAATATATAAAAATCAAATTCCTCAGTTTAGACCCATTTATATTCTTCTACATATTTTTGGTAAAAAAAAAAAAAAAAATCGCAATAGGTGTATATTGATTGGGTTGCGCAAAAATTATTGCGTCTACAAACCATGGGAATAGATTTATGGTGTTTTTATTTTTAATTTTTTTTACTAGTAATGGCGGCGATCTGCACTTTTTATCAGGACTGCGACATTGCGGCGGAACAGATCGGACACTTTTGACACTTTTTTGGGGCCAATGATATTTATGCAGCGATCAGAGCTAAAAATAGCCACTGATTATTGTATAAATGTCATTGGCAGAGAAGGGGTTAAACTGTAGCAGGCGATCAAGGGGTTAACTGTGTTTCCTCACTGTGTTCCAACTCTATGGGGGCTGGGCTGGCAGGGGCATGACAGATCTAACTGTTCCTGATTACAGGGAACAATAGATCTGTGACATGTCCCCTGACAGAACGGGGAGGCGGTTACCCATTCTGGCTCTGTGGTAGGCGATCATGGGTCGCCGGCAGACATTGAGGCCGCCCGACCTGCGGGCATGCTCAAGGAGTGTGCAGCAGGCATGAGCTCGTCTGCAAACCGCGCATATGTGACCGACATACAACAACGGCGGTTGAGAGGGGGCCCACCGGGAGAAGACAGTGATTATCGCTAGCGGCTATAGCAGCTGCTTGCAATAATCTTAATCAAATCTGCCAGGCTGGTTGTACCCAAGTTGATTGACTGATCAACTTGGTACATTCAGCCTGCCCATTAACGGTTTGAATCTCGGTTGGTTCCTGCTGAATCGGCCGAGATTCAAGCCGTGTATGGCCAGCCTTAGTTGCTGTCCTATCTAAAACTGATCAAGCAGAGAATACTTGTGGAGAAATCTGCTCAATGGGTACAATGACATTGAAAAAACTCAGCACATGCCATTACTACTTCTCCACACTACGTATCACCAAATTATACATGTTGGAGTTAAAGAAATGGTACATTTTACTAAATAACCTTGTTAATTAACAAATACAGAGAGGCAGGCAGATATATAAAATTCCAGATAATTTAATTATATGTTTATTAAAAATATTTGTATGTTTAAATTCAATTAGTGCTACAATCTGAATTTGTCTTGGCACCAGCCTATTGTAATGCCTGGCATAGCAGAGTTCAGATTGGAATAGGGAGGACAAGAACTAGCAGCCTTTGAGGTGTGTTACATTCATATGTGCTAACAAAGAACTTGTTAACAGGAAGGGGGAGAGCACAGTAAGCAGAGGGATGAGCTCATCACTTTACTGTTGCTCCCTCACTGTCCAATCATAAACTAGAAGGATTGAGATGCAGCTGTATTGCACAATTGTAGCAGAACAAAGATACAGTTGAGATTTATGAAACACAGTATTGTATTCTGAAATGAGTAAGTCTTTATTAGCTACAGTAAAAATGCGTATTTTGTTTAGGATATTAGAAAAAAATATATATTTTTCTATCCAGCCTAGTGTGTCTTTTAGTTTCAGGACCACTAAAATAAAGGTCTTATACTCCACATATAAAAGGATCAGGCATACACAGCTGAAAAAATGGGTCGTAATGGGACAGCAATTTCAAAACTTTCTTGTAATGAATGTCCAAAAACACCAGGCTGTTTGCCAGCTTCAGGCAAATTTATAATTGCAACTTGAACAAAAAAGACTCAGAAAGCATAGGTAATTGTAAGATCCAAAATAGACTCTGAGCATCAGAGCAGGGAAAGGTGCCAGTGACTGAATATAATCTTGCTTTACTCCAGTGAAACTGTAAGAATTTTCTTGGCCTTGTTACCACCCCAGAGGTAATAGGATTTATGTTTGTTTTCTAAATAAGGGAGTTTGCGTATTTTTTAGCTAGGTGTGCTCTGTTTATTTGAACTCCTTGTGCATTTGATCAAATTTACAGTCATCATATAAGAAGCATAATTTTATTGCGAAACTAAATAAGGCGCATTCCTTCACAGCTAAAGATTTATGGTTAGATCTTCTTGTATACTGTTCTTTTAGGAAGAAGACATTCCTTGCAAACAAATTAAATCATTCAGTTAACTGCTAATGTCATTTTGGAAGACATTGCCACATTTCTAAATTATGAGAATTAATTCAGCTTACTTTATTTTATATATTAGATCATTTTACTGCGGCCAAAGTGTTGTAGAGCAGTCATTCATGAACACTATGAAGTAGGAAGTTGAACAAGGGTTTGAATCATTTGCAAATTTAAAAAAAAAAAAAAAAAAAGCATAAATAGAGGGGATTGCCTCATGTTTATATTGCAAGGATACTTTAATGGGTGGATTTGAGATCCCTAAACTGTGGATTTATAGATTAGTGTTTACCCCGCAGGAGCTGTTTGATATGATGAGTTCTCTGTTCTGCTAGGCTCAGTTCACGCTGCTGCGACCTGAAAGTCACAACTTCCTGGGGATTTGCTGGTGGCTTGATGCAACTTGAGTACTATTGATGCGACTTGGAAGCGATGGAGGGGATATACCACAGGGAATGCCTGTGTAATCTTTAATGACTAAGTCCCCAGGCTCTTGGTTGTGGACACACCCGTGACAGGCTTTTTCTCTTTGGTGTAGTGCACAGACCCCAGCATCAGGTCTGCACCCTCTGACTCCCCTTAATAGCCTGCCCAAACCTCTGGTGAATTGCCTGGGAAAAGTCCTGTGCAGAAATTTAGGTTTTGAAGTTCACCGCTTAAAGCATTGCACCGCGCTTCTTTAAGGACTACATGCCCCATGATCCTTCTCCAGCCTCCTGCTGATTGGTCCACTGCCACTTCTATAAAGAAGGAGGGGGGAAAGAGCAGGGGGATGTTACACAGAGCTGCTCCAGCAACAAAACAGGGAAGTCCCCAGGGTTCTTAAAGGGCTGTGAGATCTATCCTGGGAGGTGAGTTTCCCCATATGCAGGAGCTAAAAATGCTGTGTACCCGATGAAAAAAAGGTGCGTGGGATCCAGATAGGTGAGTTACGTAGAAAAGAAATAAAAGACCGGCAATATCTTCATTTTAAAGAGGTTTATGCGTTCAATGACCGACAAAGGAAGACCACCCTAGATCTCAGTTCTCCTCTTTAAGAGGTCCAACAAGGGCTGCAGATTAACCACTTCATGCAAATTGCCATATATAAACGGCGTTTGGGAGAAGTGGATCGGGGTATAACCTGCAGGTTACAGGCTATACCTCGGTACCTTTTTTTAGGGCGGGCGGTCGGCTATCTGGTGATAATGGCCGATCCGGTTCTGGAGCTGCTCGGCCATTATCCCAGGCAGCGAGAGGGGACATCCCCCCTCTCGATGCTCTTCCCTGGCCTCCCGTCCCACCGGTAGACCGAAGCATCCGTCTGGCGCGTTCGCCGGCTGTGTGGAGTCCCGACAGAAGCCACAATTGGCTCCGATCAGGTCTCCTTCTTGTATTTCCGGAAGCAATGTCACAATGTCACTTCCGGTTTACTCGGTGGCCAATTGCGCGGATTTAAAAAAATGACAGTATTCAGAATTGCCGTTTTTGAATACTTTGACCACCGATTCCTCCATAAAGCGTACCTTTCACCACCAATTACTGTCACAGGGGATGTTTACATTCCTTGTGACAGCAATAAAAGTGATCAGATTGTTTTTTTTAAAGGAACATTGCTAAAAAAAAATTAAATAAATAAAAATAAAAAAAAGACAAAAACATTTTTAAAGTGCCTTCGTCCCCGCGAGCTTGCGCAGCAAAGAAAATGCATATGAAAACGGTGTTCAAATCACACTTGAGGTATCGCTGCGATTATCAGAGTGTGAGCAATAATTCTAGTAAAAGACCTCCTCTGTAAGTCTAACCTTATAACCGTTAAAAATTTTTAAAGCGTCATGGAGATTTTTAAGTACCATAATTTGTCGCCATTCCACGAGTGTGCTCAATTTTCAACTGTAACATGTTTGGTATCTATTTACTTGGCGTAACATCCTCTTTCACAATATACAAAAACATTTAGCTAACGTTACTGTCTTCTTATTTTTTCATTCAAAAAAGTATATCTTTTCCAAAAAAATTGCCTTTGAAAGACCGGTGCGCAAATACCATGTGACAAAAAATATTACAATGACCGCCAAATATATTTAATGTTTGGGGGTTCTAAGTAATTTTCTAGCGAAAAAAAAACTGATTTTAACTTGTAAAAAAGGGCTCCGGGGCTGAAGTGGTTAAGGCCATAATAATCCACCACCCTTGCAGAAACACGGACCCCCAAATAGGTAAACTGGGTAACCCACTGCAGGGGAAGGCCAGGATCCTCTGCGACTCGCATACCGGTGTCTAATGAGAGGATAGTGGATTTATCCCAATTGACTTTAAGACCCGAGAAGACCGCAAATTTGTCTAGGATGGCAAGGACTGCACACAGGGATCCAGCCGGGTCCTTTAGAAAGAGCAATAGGTCATTTGCATAGAGTGCCAAACATTCCCGCCCTCTAGGGCCACCACAACAAGAGGAGCGCAGCGCCACCGCTATGGGTTCAGTCATTAGGGAGAATAGAATGGGGGATAAGGGGCAACCTTGTCTAGTCCCCCTGCCCATCTAAAAAAAGGGTGAGATGGAGGACCCAATATTAAGGGCCATTCTAGGTTTGCTGTATAAAAGGCCCACCCACCTACGATAGTTTGGTCCAAAGCCCATGCATTCCAATACCAGTGCCATATAGTTCCAGTCCACAGAATCAAAGGTTTTGGCAATATCCAAAGAGATCACTGCCTTAGTTCCCATGTTGTCATGTGAAATTTGCAGATGGATGAACAGACAACGCAGGTTGGTGTCCATGGATTTTCCCAGCATAAAGCCAGTCTGATCCACGTCCACCAGAGATGGTAGCACTTTAGGTGAGAACCTTAAGGTCTGCATTGAGGAATGCAATTGATCTATATGATGAACAGTAAGTAGGATCCTTACCCGGCTTAGGCTTACCACATAGGCATCCAACATAGTGGAGGGTAACATCCCATTTTCAAAACAATGCTTATATAAGGTTAGTAGCCTGTGACCCAGGGTATCTGAGTATTGTCTGTACCATTCCATTGGGAACCCATCCGGGCTCTGGGATTTGTTAGGTGGGAAAGATGAAATGGCAGCGTCTAATTCTTTTAAAGTAATGTCCTGGTCTAACCATCATCCGCCTCCAGTGTGGGGACAGGAAGGCTTCCCAGAAGGGTTAAAAACCTGTGGTTGTCATAGGGGGATTATAAGTCTGAGTAATACGCAACAAAACATTGCATAATAGAAGTAAGATCCTTAATCATGTCCCCAGTCTGTGAACCAATTTGCATGACACACTAACCGAAGCCCTCTTGTCCGCCACCAATGCCGCCAGTAGCCTGCAATTTTTGTCACCCTTTTCAAAAAGGGACTCAGTCCTATGTCGCTAGGTGGTGTGTGCAAGGTCTGTGTCCAACAGGGCAGGCTGTCGTCTAGCTCCCTCCAGGGATGCAAAGGTAGCCTCTCCAGGGGGTCAGTAGCATACTTGTCCTCCAACCTTCACTCTGTAACCTCTCCCTCTCGGCAGTGTGTTCCCTTCAGACTGTCTTAATAGCAGAACTATACTGGCCTTGCATCACTGCCTTAAAGGAGTCCCAGACCATCTACTATCAGTAGCCGAGAAGGCACCCCCCCAAAAAAAAATTAGTTAAGGGCTGTTGCACCTGCTGAACCACCTGCTCCATTTGTATCCAACCAGGAGACAACCTCCATGCACTCCCCCCCCCCAGTCCTGACAGACAATGCCAGAGTTACCAACAAGGGGTTGTGATCCGACAGTCCCCCCGCCAAATAAGTGGCGGTGTGAACTAAATTGCTAAAGGAAAATCTATCCTTTAAGCAATTTTGTGGGTAGGGGACAAACATAAATAGCCCTTAACTCCTGGGTTTTTCCACCGCCGCAACTCAGTGATCTTGGCTGCAGACACCCATGACAAAAAAATCAGCGGGAGGAAGCTGAGCCACATTAGTGGCATCCAGCCCCTCTTCCGGGATGGCATTAAAATAATCTGCCAGGAGTAGAGGAAGGTGCATGTATGGAGCAAGAACGGTTAGCATGGCACACAACAATTGTGCTTGAAAGGGTGGAGGAACATAAACACTGGCTAATCACCTTTTGGAACATGCAGCACCCTGCCCCTGTGTGTGCCCTACAAAAGAACCACATGTGGCTGGACATTTTTCAAATAGATCTTAAGACCACGCACATTCCATGAGATTATATTAAGTGAGACTGCCATCAGTGCAATATATATACCATGACATTAATAATGATGCAGAACAGCTGTGAACTAAAATAAGGTTAGTAAAGTGCAGTTGCATAGACTTCTCACAAGATGGCCCCTGGAGCTTAAAAAAACATACCCTGCTGTAATACCTGATTAGAAAAAAAGAAACATAACCATAACTTTGCATCCAGCTTAGACTCTAAATCCCATGTAACAGTTATTGGGTGGTGGCTGGTAACTCCACACTAACAATTTACCAGTAAAAACCCTGTATTAAAATACCCCCAAAAAAGAAAGAAAAAAGTTAATTTGAAGAAAAAAGCACAAAAAAGTGCAAATGATAGATTTCAAAGTTCCATCTGTGAGCTCTAGTAAAGGCTCCAGAGATAAGGATATAGGACTCCATACTAAGACAACAATTAAAGAAACAATCCTGAGGTAACTGAAACATCTTCCGCAGCAAAAGTTCAGTGTAGGATAGATAATGGGCAATCAAATACTGCAGGACAGTGATGAAGTACAGTAAGGATGATACCAGGAGTGCAAAGTCAGAAACAGGCACTTCAAAAAAGCTAGCAGGTTTATGTAGTATATTGAGAGGCAGTCCGTAGCATAAACACAGCTATGTCATCACACCACATGAGTTCTAGTCATAGCTTGCATACTGTATTTCCGGCCTTTAATTCGCAGTTGCTTGCGAACCTCAGTATAGGAGCAACGCTTCTTTTGTGTTTCCACAGCGAAGTCAGGGAAAAGCATGATTTTGCCATTCATGTACTGGAGCTCATCTGTTCTGTGGGCCTCTGTAAGGAACCTATCCTGGTCCTTAAAGTTCAGGAGTCACACCAGGAATGGTCCCGGGGGGCACCAGAAGGATGGTCATCCATGGGGACCCAATGGGCCCACCACATATGTAGGTGATACTTGTTGCAGCTGCAATAGGTCCCGGAAGAACTGTTCTGCAAATTGGGTAGGATTATTGTCCTCAGCTTTCCCTTAAATTATTGCGATGCTGTCTATTTTCAGTGTCCTCCGTTTGCATGCCATCGCACTCACCTGGGCCGTCAGTTCAATGAGCTGGGCTGAGTGGGTGCTAGAAGAGTCCGTCCGTCTGCCTCTGTCAGCCTGCCTCCGATCTTGTCCAGGTTGTGGTGTATTAGGGTGCACTCAGAGGCCAGATGGTATGTCCTAAGCATGACAACAGCCCTAGATTCATCTTTTGCCTCCAGGATGGGCTTTGTGATATCAGCCACCATGGGTTCTCCCACCTTCTGTGAATCAGTCTCTTTGGCCGCAGCTCCTTCAGAATTGGAGCCTTTTTTGGAAGGGGAGACCGAATGTGCAGATGAAGGATTCCCTCCTGAGGTGGACTTACCCCTCCATTTGTGTTGCAGGCTTATCAGCTTTCTCTGGATGTGGAGGCAAGATCGCTGCCATCAAACATGCAGCCTGGTCTTTCTGGAGCTTCTGTGCCAGGAGTCTGTAGGATTGCCATTTTTCGGGTCTGCATAAAGGCATGGGTCCCCCCGAGTCACGAAAGCAAGGATTTGTCTCTAGGGTAGAGGATGGAGCCGGATTATTTAGGATGCTGTAGGAGCTCACAGAAAACACATCCAGCTGCTCTCACATCCTAGCCACGCCCCTAGGATTAGACCATCTTTACTATTAGCCACCTGTTACCAGCAATCAGAGTATTGCATGTGAGGAAGTGTCCTTGGGTACTGCAGCATTCATTAATAATACCTTTAGATAGAAAAAGGTTAAAGGGCACTTCTCCCCCCGCCCCTCCTCCTCGCGTGCCTGGACTCGGTGTGCTCCTCGGGCCATGCATGTGGCGAGCAGAGGAGTGGGCGGGGCCAGGGATGTGTTTTCACCAATCAGCAGGCGCTAGGTCAGGAGACAGCGGGGATGAGATAAGATGGGAGCGAGAGGCGGCACGAACAGGCTTCAGGCAAAAAACGGTTCTCAACTTGTCCGATGTTTGTGGTTTGATGGTAATAGGAGAACTGAGAACTGTCCTTGGCATCTCTCTTTTTGCTGAGAGAAAAGGGGTGGGGCTATATGCCCTTGACCACTAGAAACGGATAGGAGGGCCCGTGGGCTGTCAGGGTGGACGATGGCATAATGACCCTCCCTTACACACAGTTTTCATATCTATGTTCATATCTTCCAATATGTACAGGGGGCATTCCTGACACTGAGAAATTATGGTTCAGCATTGACTTCCATGTTCAGGCATACCAAACAATGGATACCTCAAGCACACCCAGGAGGCATCTGACAGTGTTCCTCCCTCTGGTATGTCTGAACCGGGTCATGCCTGGGCTCATTTGTTCCGTATAAAATTCTGCATTCAGATATGTACTTTTTATTAAGGTGTCACGTTCCTGTCCGAAGTTATGAATCATGTATAGATTTCTTAAGTTTTGCATTGGATAGGGGTCTCCGGAAGGTCACTTTTGCGCTCATTGTCCTTTTACGACCCTCATTAATTCTGAGCCTCCTTTTGATGGCATGCATTGTGGGTTTAATGGACTGCCCAGCAAAACCAGACACATCCTGCGGACTCATTTAGCTAAGATAACAGTTCCTTTTAAAGCTTTTGGAATACCATACTGAAGGGAGGAGGGAGTATTCTGCAATGTTTGTCTGTTAGGCTAAAACGGTCATGACATCACACACTGCACAGCATAGTGCAGAGAGCTGAGTGTAATCTGAGACCTGAATGTGGAGGGAAAGAATATCCCCTCTACACAATCTTATAGGAAAACATGCACAGCTGAAGCTGTCAATCATCTGCTTTGTGCTGGAGGTGGCGGGGCCATCTTGGAATATTTTGTGGTGTCAGGATATCCTGTCAACTTGTCAGGTAGCTGAGGGAAGAGAAAGGAGACAGAAATCATACTTGGTGCTTTCGATTGAGGCTAATACACACACTATAGAGCGATATGTTCTGTTCATTTTTAGTTTGAGAGGTTTACAACAACTTCAGTGATATTGGCCTGTGCATTCAAGTTGAGGTCAGAAGTGCAGTTTCATCAGAACCTTTTGAACTGTCAAAATATAATACTGCATAGGCTTCTAAATAGCTGTTGATATCGACTAGTATGATTAAATAATGGTCTTTATCGTGCCCGCTGAGCTTCCAATGAGTGAAATGTCCAGATAGGTAATAGTTGTGGGATGGATGTGATTGGTGAATGATATGCCCCAAGTATTATTATTTAGATGTTTAAACAAGTTTGTGATTCCATGCTGACCTCTGTGCCATATAATTATAAGATCATCAATATTCTGTTTGTGTAATGTGATGGTTGAAGGGGTTGTTGGAGTAGACCAAATTTTGTTCAAACCCCCACATGCAGAGGTTAGCATACCACAGTTGGTTGTTTGCCAATACAGGAGCAACAGATTCTCCAGAAAACCAATATTACATTAGTACACAGACTGCAATCAACATGACCAAGGGATGTAACACTACCAAAGAATTTAAGTTTTATGTCATATTATTAGGATACCGAATGCAGGTAAATCACAACAGCATGGGTGAGCACTTCTGTGTGCTACACTTAAAGGCTAAGTTCACATTTTTTCTAAATTCCAGCTCCCCTATGTACCAATATAGCATTAATATACTTATTTTGCAAAAATAAAACAGCTTTCCATTTATTCTATCTACGCTTACCTTACTGTCTTCATAGCTGTTTAAAAACACTGCTCAATTACTTCTGCCTTACTTCCTGGATAGACTTTTTAGGTCATGACACAGGAAGGAATTGACCAGCTGATCTTATTAGCACACAACCTACATCATCTACCCTCAGCTGGTCAACTCCTTCCTGTGTCATGACCTAAAGTCTGTCCAGGAAGTAAGGCAGAAATCGAGCAATGTTTTTAAACAGCTATGAATACAGTCAGGTAAGCGTGTGTAGAATAAATGGAAAGCTGTTTATTTTTGCAAAAGAAATACATTAATGCTATATTGGTATATAGAAGAGCTGGAATTTAGAAGAAAAAAAGGTGAACAAAGGTGAACTTAGCCTTTAAGGAAACTGGGACACGATTTGTTGCGATTTAAGTAAGAAGTATTAATAATGAAGCAGAAACCCATCCAACACCAGCAAACAGTATACAAGCAAAAGTGAAAATATACATGAACTGTGAACCAAGTGACAGAATACCTAAAAAGCAACCTAACTATAATACAATATACAGTATACAAATGAAGGGGGAACACAGATAAACAGGGTGAGACAGGGGATGTGAGAAATAACCAGAGAGACAAATCAGGAAGAGAACCAGAACTGGGATCAGGGACATGAAGAGCAGATTTGAGGTAGAAGATTGCTGGTGCAGGTGCTGGATCATTGGAATCTGGAACATTGGAATCGGGATCAAGGTCAAGAGCAGGATCAAAAACATAGCAACAATAACCAGTTATATGGCACACGGGCAAAACCCTGAGGGAAGCTCAGAAGAGGATGTATACCTTTCCAGCATTCAATGGTGCCAAAACTAAAGAAAAGCATGTTTAGGCTAGAGATAGTTCAAATATACGGTACATCTATTAATTCACATTCAGAGGAATCAAAAATAGAAAAAAAAAAACTCTGAACACTTTTCTAAGGATAAATGAATGCAGTTTTTACACATTTACCAGAACCATGTTAGTTTCAGCACATCCCTGATATTTTATGTGACAAATTGGTCAGAATAGCTAGTCATCCATATGTATTGCTTTCTTCGTTTTAAAGATAACCTGTACTGTGGAAGCATGGAAAATACAATTGTTGAAGTTACTAAAAATATAGGTTCCCTCATTGTCATAGTGTTCCTTTAGCTTCAATATTTTCTGAATCCATAATTGTTGTTGGGTCAGCAATAGCATCTCTCTCGAACAGTGGCGGCTGGTGGGGTTTTTTTTGGGTCAGTGACAAACAACCACTCCCCCGCCCACTGTCGGTCCAACGCTTACCCCTTCTAGGTGCTGGGTGGCGGGCTGCGTGCAGCACCTCCGGTGCCCTCTGCTCCAGCACGGCGGACTTGATCTAAGTGGTGGGTGACGGGCGGTGGGCTGCAGCCAGCGACTCTGGTGTCCTCTGCTTCAGCACGGTGGACCCGATCTAGTTGGCGGGTGACGGGAGACGTGCAGCGGCACCAGTGTCTTCATCTCTAGCATGGCGGCTCTCGCCGTGTGTCTCCTCTCTCCTCCTCCTAGGCACTAGGCGTCCAATAGGATCGCCTGACGGTTTGGCCAATTGGGAAATGGGTCTCACAACCCGCTTCCTGATTGGCGGGGGGAGATTTAGTGGGAAAATAGTGAATATTCATTTGCAATTGTCACAAAACTGGGTGGGATCGGGCGCAGGGCCCACCCTTTTTTGAAGCCTAATCTGGCTCTAATCACATGCTTCAAACCCCCCCCCCATTGGAATCCATAGTCCTGTGCACTGTATGTAGATCAGGGGGCCAGAGGCATGGATAGAGGGGCGGCGCCCATGTGCCCCTAATGGATGGGCCACCACTGCTCTCTATACAGATTCCCTTTTCCTTGCACTTTGGCCCTAGTAGACAAGAAACAGGTTTTATGTAGAGCAGGCATCACAATGCTGAGCAAAGGGGGGGGGGGGGGGGGGGTACGTCAATATACGTCCTCTCGTGCATGAGCTGCCTACGCTCCCCCCACAGAGTCAATGAGACTCGGCTGATCACAGATTGGAGTACCACATGATCAGCTTTCAACCAATGACATGTAAAAATTATTCAGCACAGACAACATATAAAGGTTGCAGTGGTAATGAATAAATGCCAGCTGAACACTATAGGGACAATGCAAAAAACCCTTGAGAACATATAAAATCATGAATCAGTGCAGCGCAAATATACCACTAGTCATATATAGTGTTGAGCGAACCCGGACTGTAACGTTTGGGTCCGTACCGAACTTTTGGGTGTCCATGGCACGGACCCGGACCCGGACATTTCAAAAATCGTTCGGGTTCGGTCCGGGGTTCTGCTATTTTACTCCACGTGTTGAGGAGCTGCAGGGCAGCCAATCAACAAGCGTTTCACTGGTTTGCCCTTAGAAGCCATCACAGCCATGCCTACTAATGGCATGGCTGTGATTGGCCAGTGCATCATGTGACCCAGCCTCTTTTTTTTTTTTTTTTAAAGTATATTTTATTGATGTTTAAGTTCAGTACAAAGATTAACAAGGTAGATACATTGCAATCAAGATAGGAGCAGATAATGGCATTCAGAGGATACTTCAATACAATGTACAATTTGCCAATAAAC
>BLSH010063816.1:122653-135328 GCA_018402905.1 Glandirana rugosa
CCATGTTGCAGCGTGCTGGCGCGTTAACAGTCAATTTCTCTGCGTCACGGCTTAGCGTTTTTCCCGAGACCAGGATTTCACACTTTAGGAAGGCCCCGACTTCACCAATTTTCTCATGAATACAGTAACGTAATATATAATTATTTCTCGTAATTAACGGGAAGTTAAGTGTTTCGACGTCGACGACAAAAGTAAGAACCATAAAGGCCGAGAAGTATTGTCGGTCGTTCTCCCCACTATGTATCCCCCCCGCCTCGAACCGGCGTGTGACTCTACCGACGGACTAGAGAAGAGAGAGGGTCGTGTCCCTTCTAAAAAATCGTGTCCTGGACGATTGACCTGTTAGGTGGTAGGTTTTAGTATAAAGACCTATGATGATTAGGGGGTGTTTGGATGGTGGATTGTCCAGTTAGCAGGTCCTGTGCTAAAAAATCTTCCCTGTGCTGGGAGAGAGAAGAGATCAGGCAGCCATCTCAGTGTGCGGCCAAGCTCCGCCCCCCCTATGTATCACCCCTCTTGCTGGCTGTTATGAAGAGCCGGAAATACCAAGAATGAAAACAGCAGCTGCAGCTTTGTGAATTGAAGGGCAATTAATGCTCTTTATTAATATATAATGCAATGACATAAGTACTCTTTTAACCACTTCAGCCCCGGAAGGATTTCACACTTTAGGACCAGAGCCCTTTTTGCGATTCGGCACTGCGTCTCTTTAACTGACAATTGCGCGGTCGTGCGACGTTGTACCCAAACTAAATTTGCGTCCTTTTTTTCCCACAAACAGAGCTTTCTTTTGGTGGTATTTGATCATCGCTGTGTCATTTCTGATCGCCGCTATAAACAAAAGAAGAGCGACAATTTTGCAAAAAAAAAACTAATTTCTTACTTTTTGCTAAAATGCAAATCCAAAAAAAAAAATACAAAAAAACATTTTTTTTCATCAGTTTTGGTCGATTTATATTCTTCCTCATATTTGTGATAAAAAAAATCGTAATCAGCATTTATTGAAAGTGGCCGCGTTTACGGATGATGAGAATACATTTTTGGGGTTTTTATATTATTTACTAGTAATGGCGGCGATCTGCGATTTTTAGCGGTACTGCGATATTGGGGCAGACATGTCCGACCATTTTGACACTTTTTTGGGACCATTGGCATTTATACAGCGATGAGTGCTATAAAAATGCACTGATTACTGTGTAAATGCCATTGGCAGTGAATGGGGCTAACCTGCAGGGGGCACTCTAAGGGTTAACTGTGTTCCCTGGGCGTGTTCTAACTGTGTGTGGGCTGCCCTAGCTGGGGAAGGGAAGTGATCACAGCTTCCATGCAGAGGAAGGCTGTGATCACAGCCCTTCCCCCTCTCACAGAAAGGAGGTCCGTGTTTACTTACACGATCCTCCGTTCTTTCAGTGCGGGGGGGCATCGCGGGTAGCCGGCGGCGATCGAGTCCGCCGCACCCGCTCCCTGGCCCTCCCCAAACACAGTGAGCGTGCGGGCGCTCCTCCGGCGGCGTGCGCGATCTCGCAGCTGCCGTCGTATGACGGCGGTTTGCGATATCGAGCCACTTTGTCGCCGTCGACCTGCGGTTGGCGGTCGGCAAGTGGTTAAATAGTTGTCACCAGAATAGGTGCAACATAGAGAAAACAAAAACAAAAGGTGTGGGGCCGAGTGCATTATCCTGGGTAAAAGGTTTATTAAATGACAGAAATGATTTAATGTACTCATGTAGAGTTGAGCGAACCCGGACTGTAAAGTTCGGGTCCGTACCGAACTTTGGGGTGTCCGTGACCCGGACCCAAACCGGGACTTTTCAAAAAAAGTTTGGGTCCGGGGTTCTGGTATTTTATTACACGTGTTGAATAGCTGCCAAGGGCAGCCAATCAACAAGTGTTTCACTGGTTTTTCCCTGAGAAACAATCACAGCCATGCCTACTAATGGCATGTCTGTGATTGGCCAGTGCACCATGTGACCCAGCCTCTATATGGGGCTGGAGTCACTGTGCTGCATGTCATATGCTCTCAGGATAGTTTAGGGAGAGGATGCTGCTGGCTCTGTGAGGGACAGATTGCAGAACATCTCATGCTGCATTACAGTACTGAACGATCTGATTGTGGACTAGGGAGAGATACTAGTACTGCTGCTTTGAGGGACAGATTGCAGACCTCATCTTGCTGCACAGAACGATCTGACTGGACTAGGTAGAGTCTGTTGCTTTAAGGGAAAGATTATTCTTCTAAAATCATCTCCAACTTGTACAGGGAAAGGTTCCAGCTGTTGCTTTAAGGGAAAGTGTATTGTAGCCACATAGAGCCATATTAGTGTTATAAAATCATGTCCAAGCTCCATTCACTAAGTGTATTCTAGCCGTATAGAGCCTTATTAGTGTTATAAAATCATGTCCAAGCTCCATTCACTAAGTGTATTGTAGCCACATAGAGCCTTATTATTGTTATAAAATCAATGATTTTATAACACTAATATGGCTCTATGCGGCTACAATACACTTAGTGATAGTGAATGGAGCTTCGACATGATTTTATAACACTAATAAGGCTCTATGCGGCTACAGTACACTTAGTGAATGGAGCTTGGACATGATTTTATAACACTAATATGGCTCTATGCGGCTACAGTACACTTAGTGAATGGAGCTTGCAGATGATTTTAGAACAATAAACTTTCCCTTAAAGCAACAGCGTCGCGTCACATGGCAGCGGAGCCTAGCTAGCAAGGGTATAGAGTTGATGTATGTGGTCAGCTCATGCAAAGTTAACTTCTTGGATCTCACAATTGGGATTAGAAAAGGTCAATTTGTTACTTCCACATACTTAAAATCTTCGGATAGGAACTCCTTCATCCCAGTGGGGAGTTGTCATCATAACCCTTGGCTTAGAGGAGTTCCTTAGAGTCAGTATATGCGGCTATATCCCAATTGTACCGACCTTGGGGAATTTTATAAACAGGCAGAGATCCTCACACAGAGGTTTAGTGAGAAGGGCTACCCTTGGCTTAGAGGAGTTCCTAAGAGTCAGTATATGCGACAACATCGCAATTGTACCGACCTTGGGGAATTTTATAAACAGGCAGAGATCCTCACACAGAGGTTTAGTGAGAAAGGCTACAACACGGAATCTCTGGCTTCTACTCTGGAAGAGGTATCCCAAATGAACGGGGGGGTCTCCTAAAAGAGAGACCAGTAGAAGGGGGCATAATCTGGGCCCAGTGTTGCCCTTTATTACAACCTATTCAAACCAAGCCAAGAAGGTCAGGCAGGTGGTATCCAAACATTGGCACATTTTGAAGAACGATCGGATTCTGGGTGACAATTTACCAGACCGTCCTGCAGTGGTTTTCAAAGGGGCCCCTTCCCTGAGAAACAAAATAGCTCCAAATATTGTCAATTCTCCTTCGAAGAGACTGACTTTTTTTTCAGGAACTCACAGGCTTCTACAAATATGGCAAGTGTTAGAATATGTTCTCTTAATAGCTCTACAATGAGAAGGGTGCAGACATTTATCTCTAGTAGTACATTTACCCAGTTTACCATAAAACCCTTTATTACGTGTTGCACTAGGGGTGTGGTATACCTACTATAGTGCCCTTGTGGGCAGCAGTATGTGGGTAGGACCACGCGCCCCCCCCTACAGGTTCATCTTAACCACTTCAATACAGGACATTTATACCCCCTTCCTGCCCAGACCAATTTTCAGCTTTCAGCGCTCTCACACTTTGAATGACAATTACTCTCTCATGCTACACTGTACCCAAACAAAATGTTTATCATTTTTTTCACACATATAGAGCTTTCTTTTGGTGGTATTTAATAACCTCTGGGTTTTTTATCTTTTGCGACATAAGTGAAAAAAGTGCGAAAATTTTGGGAAAAAAAACACTTTTTTTAGTTCCTGTGATAAACTTTGGCAAATAAGTCATTTTTGTTCGTAAATTGGGGCCAAAACCTATACTGCTTCCTATCTTTGGCAAAAATAACCCAAATAAGTGTATATTATTTGGTCTGTGTGAAAGTTATAGAGTCTTCAAGCTATGGTGCCAATCGTTGAAAATTGATTATACCTGATGTACTGATGGCCTATCTCATTTCTTGAGGCCCTGAAATGTCAGGAATGTACAAATACCCCCCAAATTACCCCCTTTTGAAAAGTAGACATTCAAAGGTATTCAGTAAGAGGCATGGCAAGTTTTTTGAAGTTGTACTTTTTTCCCACAATTCCTGGGAAAATTAAGAAATTATTATTTTTTTTGCACAAAATTGTCATAACAACAAGTTATTTCTCACACACAGCATATGCATACTCCCAATTACACCCCAAAATACATTCTGCTACTCGCCCCGAGTATGGCGATACCACATGTGTGAGACTTTTTCACAGCCTGGCCATATAGAGAGGTTCAACATGCAGGGAGCACCGTCATGCATTCTAGGAGCAGAATTTTCACATCTAATTTCCTAACGACCTATTACACTTTTGAAGGTCCTGGAGCACCAGGACAATGGAATTACCCACAAAATGACCCCATTTTGGAAAGCAAACACCCCAACGTATAATCTATGTGGCATTATGAGTCTTTTGAATGATTCATTTTTTTCCACAAGTCTTCGAAAAACGTGGAAAGAAAATGAAAACGCTTTTATTTTTACACAAAGTGGTCAATTTATAAGATATTTCTAACACATAGCATGTACATACCAAAAATTAACCCCAAAAATAGATTCTGCTACTCATCCCGAGTATGGCGATACCACATGTGCAAGCCTTTTTCACACCCTGGCCACATACAGAGGCCGAACATGCAGGGAGCACCATCAGGCATTCTAGGAGCATAAATTACACTTAAAATTTCATTCATACCTATCACACTTTTGAAGGCCCTGGAGCACCAGGACAGTGGAATTACCCCCAAAATGACCCCATTTTAGGTACTCAGGTATTCTGATGGGCTGCAGATAGGTACTCGGGTACTTTGATGGGCTGGAGACAGGTACTCGGGTAATCTGATGGACTGGTAAAAGGTACTTGGGTACTCTTATGGGCTGCAGATAGGTAATCAGTTACTCAGATGGGTTGGTGACAGGTACTCGGGTAATCTGAAGGGCAGGTGACAGGTACTCGGGTACTCTGATGGGCTGGTGACAGGTACTCAGGTGGGTAGGTAATAGGTACTCGGGTACGCTGATGGGCTGGTGACAGGTACTTTGGAATTCAGATGGGCAGGTGACATGTACTCTGGTTCGCTGATGGTCTGGTGACAGGTACTCGGGTACGCTGATGGTTGATGACAGGTACTCGGGTACTGTAATGGGCAGATGACAGGTACTCAGGTACTTTGCTGGGCTGGTGACAGGTACTCAGGTTCTCTGATGGGCTGGTGACAGGTACTCGGGTACTCAGATGGGCTGGTGACAGGTACTTGGGTACTCAGATGGGCTGGTGACAGGTACTCTGGTACGCTGATGGTCTGGTGACAGGTACTCGGGTACTCTGATGGGCTGGTGACAGGTACTTGGGTACTCTGATGGGCAGGAGACAGGTACTCGGGTACTCTGATGGGTTGGTGGCAGGTACTCGGGTACTTTGATGGGTTGGTGAAAGGTACTCTGATGGGTTGGTGACAGGTACTCGGGTACTCTGATGGGATGGTGACAAGTACTCGGGTACTCAGATGGGCTGGTGACAGGTACTCGGGTACTTAGATGGGCAGGTGACAGGTACTGGGGTACTCTGATGGGCTTGTGACAGGTACTCGGGTACTCTGAATGACAGGTGACAGGTACTCGGGTACTTTGATGGACAGGTGACAGGTACTCTGATGGGCTGTGTCAGGTACTTTGATGGGGTGGTGACAGGTACTCTTTATTAGAGGGGGGTGATCAGTGTGCTTGGTGTGTACATCTGGCGGTAACAAGCTGTTACTGCAATCTCCCTCTCGCACACGATCGGTGTGTGACATGGAGAACCACGATAACAGCCCGTTACCGCGGTTTGTTTACATCACATGACCGGCTGTGATTGACACAGCTGGTCACGTGGTAAAGAGCCAATTCTATTGGCTCTTTACACTGATCGGAGCTGGGCTTTGTCCAAGGAACAAGCCTCAGTCCCGATCGCCGCGCTGCGCGCCCCCGCAGGTGCGCACAAGCGGCTTGCGCGTGGAGGTCGGTAGTGACCGGCTGTGATTGGACACAGCCGGTCACGTGGGGGCTGTGTCCTGAGGGACACAATCAATCAGCGATCGCCGCACTGCGGGCGGGGCCCGCAGTAGCGGCGAGTAGCGGCGAACATCATATGATGTCCGCCCGGATGGAGAGAATTCCACAATAGGCAAACATCCAAGGCCCTGTTTTTGGGTATTGAAAAATATGAACCTCACTGGCATGGTAGTTCCCTTGTAAGGGGCATCCCCAGGTAGGAGATGTCCTGGATATACAGAATTAGGTCTTATGTACCACATGGGCGCAACGTAGACATAGATATAAATGCTTTTATTGATAATTCCTAGATAACTTTTGTTTACCACCCTATGCTATAGACTTTTGGTCTGGGGGCCCATCCAGTATGGAGGATGGGTTTGTTGTGTTTTGTTTCCTCCATATAGGTGATAAGGGGTAACTACATAACAGTAAAAAGAATAAGAGTGAGTAAAATTTATCCAAGACATATGGGGCCTTAGTCGCCATGTTGTTTTGAACATGGTGCTAGGTCCCCTGGGTGGGAATGTTCATAGGTCCATTTAATATGAGAGATCCCAAATTGAGAGGAAGAGTGTAATACATTGCAGGGGGATTTTGAATGAAATTTAATATATTTAATTTTAATTTGATTTGTATTTTATTTTTATTGATACATTTTAATACAAGTAATGGCGATCAACTTGTATTATTCATATGTGCTTAATTCAAGTTTATATGACACGTTTGTATATACCGTAGTCTTTTTAAGGGGTTAATGATGAGCCAATGTAAACTGGATTTGAGGTATGAGCTGCACTATAATTAATAACCTAATAGTTAAATTCACCTCTCCGTATAGTGGATAATTTCTTGATCCCCTCCATGGATTTAGACCTATTTGGTTTGATTTTTTTTTAATATTGAGAATCACTGTCACCCCTGTGCTTGAAAGTGTTAACATCCCAGATAGATAATGGTGACTGTGTGACTTTGCAGGTTCCGGGAGCCTCTATCTGTCATTGTACACTTTTATCCTTCCAGTTTTGGTGGATATTAGTGAAGACATGTGAGAGGTTTGGTTCTGCTTGTTATATTAACGTTTGACAGCTTTTAGTCCTTACTATTTTTTGAACTAGCGTTATGCCGTTACTGGCATTTCTGCCCACAGTTGGAATGGAGAAATTGGTGCCCCTCACACCTCATATCGACGGTGCGGCATGTATATATTAAGTGGTGACTCAGAGGCGCACCCTATCCCCTGGACGACGTCTTCTTATGATGAAACGTACGTTGGGAGGGCACGCTGACGTCACCACTACTATACCCCAGGCTAGGGAATAAGCCACAGGCGCTTTTCAGTCTCATCTCTGGTAAGCCTCCTCATTATCGGTGGCGGACTGCACATAATCTTTAATTATCACACTTGGGTGTCACTATACCTACCATACGGACTATCACCTTTCTGGAAGGTTTGTTCTGCACCTTTATTCTCTAATAGACTGAGACCCAGGGTCGTTTATTATCTATCAGCACATCTTTTTGGACTTTAATTGATGATTTTTGATACCTGATCTTAATTGGTTTGGTAATATATATGATTTGATATTCTATACTTATTTAGTGCAGCCCTCTGTTTATTTGATTATTTATTAGTAAATAAGAATCATTTGCAGAATTGAATGATACTGATTTGTGGGGAAATTTATCATCAGACACTGAAAGTGACGATAGTGACAATTCTGCAACTGAGCAAATTTCAATGGTTTTGATTAGATTATATTATTGAATACATTTTAATATTATTATATTATTATTTTTGATAATTATTTATAGTTATTTATTATATTATAATTTTTTTCTTCATATATATTATAATTTATGATTTCGTTATTTCAAACTTTATCATACCCGGGATGTCTACTACACTCTTGTCTTAAGTGAGTTTATTCCTAAGAATTACAGGCCTACAATATAAAATGACAAATTTCTATACGAAACAATGTACCACTTTGAGACGCAAAAATCTGACATTATCGGGGGGCGTGGCTTGGACGTGGTGGAGAGCGGACGTGTTCTGGATGAGCTCCGATTCCCCAGACACAATCTACTGGCATCCGATCTCCCTGAGCTAGGTGAGCATCATTACCCCACCTTGGAGGCTTCCCCGCACCCTCCCCTACAGCCTGGACTGAAAAGTGTGGTAGTTCGCGGCCGACCTCCGGGACTCCCAAAATTTAGGCCGTGGCTTCATTTGCGGCCTAGGCCGCGGCGGCTCCGCAAGTCCCTCCCGCAGCTAATCCGCGTTCCCAGACCCTGCCACAAGGCCCCAGAGGCCCCTACCAACATACCCCAGGGACTGTGCCCAAAAAAGAAGCCCGCGGGCGCGGCCTGCCACGCGGACGGGATGGCTGCCTAAATCCGGAGCTCCGGCACCAGGGGAGAGATTGGAGGCCTTCACAGCTTTTATTAGCGGACTATGGGCAAAATAGGGAGACAGTTGCCCTTCTCCCAAACCCCTCAGTCACAACCGAGTGGTAACCTTCCGGAGCTTTTCCGCCCTCGGACCCCAAGGAGTGTCGAGGCCTCTACCTCGGGTGCGGCCCAGAGTCCATCAGGCATGGCGCGCAAAGCAGAGGACAACTCTTCTAAAGCGAGCATGCAGCTCAGCCATGATAGACTTGTGGATCTGATTCAACAGGTTCCTAAGATGTCAGACCTACAAAATATAGCCTCTGACATAAAAGGAGCCCTCACTGAAGCAGTTCTTGAACTCAAAGACGAGTTAAGAGGTGTCTCTGACAGACTGGAGGAGGTCGAGCGAGCGGCGGGTAGACACGACGAAGACATCAGGGACTTACAGCAGTTCAGCGCTAACTATCACTTCCACATGATCGAACTGCAACGCCGCCTGGAGGACCTCGATAACCGAGGGAGGAGGAAGAATCTCAGGATAAGAGGTATTCCGGAGAGCGTGGAGCATGATCAGATACCCCTTGCTTTACAATCCTTATTCAACAATCTTATTGAGCGCCCACAGGACTCTCCGATCGACTTCGATCGTACTCATAGAGCACTGAGACCTAGAGGAAGAGAGGGCGATCCCCCTAGGGACATCATCTGCTGCTTTTCTAACTACAAACTTAAGGAAGAAGTTGCCACCAGAGCCAGAGATCAAGATGACATTCGCTTCAACGATAGTGAAGTGAAAATCTTCCAGGACTTATCACAGATCACTTTAGGGCACAGAAGAGCTTTGCGACCTATTCTCTCTGCCCTCCGTGAACGCAGAATAGTGTACAAATGGAAGTTTCCTTTTGAACTCTGTGTGACGATTGGTGGTCGCTCCTTCACCCTCCATACACCAGCGGACTTGACCCAATTCTTTGAATTCACTGCCTTGCCTGACATCCCTGTTCCAGAATGGTGCCAGGAATTCGCAATCCCGCCAGCCTGCAAGGATCTCGCTCCCCCTCCCTCGGAACAACGCACTCCTGGTCGTCGCTTTAACTCGACTCCTTACAGGCGCAATAGGAGAGGCCCCGGACCGGCCCAAGTCCCGGCACAACATGTTGACCCCTCGGCTGATAACTGAACCACCCTTCTGACCAACGTTCTTTCTGGTCGCATCGGCAGTTAAGGTACTCTTGTTCCCCCTCCTCCCATCTGACCCCTTTTTCTCTTTCTTATACTTGGCTTCTCTTCCTGGACCCCCCTATCAAGAAGATTAAACCTGTCCCCTTGGTGCCTAGCATCAACAGACTGTACCAAACGCTTTTTTCTCAGATGTCCGGCCTTGTTTTCGCCACTAACTCACCTGAATGAAGCTCTATCATGGACAGCTCTCCAGAGAAGATTGCACATCTGCTGGTAATAGAGTTTTCTGTGAACACTGACTATACCTATCAATGTCAGGGGGTGCATACTTGGAGCGGTAACTATAATAATCTCTCCAACCTCCTGTTCTTGCTAAATAGATGCTCCCCCCCAATATTCGCACAAGGTTCTATTGTGGTTTTGTTTAGCACTCATCCTTTTCCTTAAGCTGCTTTCCCTCTCTAGTCTCTTATCCTCCTCCCTGACCTTTGTCTCAAACTATACTCCCTGTCTCCTACTTTCCTCCCACCCCTTACTGCCGTACTTAAGCTTTAGGCTATAGCCAACTGCAAGTTACTAATGTATATCGAGTTACTCTTGTTCAGTTTCTAGTTCATGTTAAGTTGCCGCGGAGCAGAGTTGGAGGAGCCCGTGGTGCAGGACAGAATCCGGGCGCTCCACGCTCCATTCTTGGCCCGTTTGGGGTGTTTTCCCCCCTCTTCGGTCTGTATGTTACAGGCCGAGTGACACCCGGGATATCCTAGGGGAGACCCGCTGACTCTACCTGGCGGGACGTCCTCGGCTTCGGTCATGTCCCGCCGTCTGGAGCCGCGGCTCATGGGTCCCCTTCCCTCTGCCTCATACTCCTAGTTGCTGGGTTGCCTGGCGGGCTCGAGGCCCTCGTTCTCGGGTTTGTCGGGTCTCCCGGCCCTTGCGGCTGTTGTGTGGTTAACTGTTAAATTGCTCTTATAACATATACAGACTATGTTTTTGATGCTTACTGCTAATGTTACGATACGATTCACCTTCCTCTAGTCCAAATAAGTTCGCAACATCAGGCCATCATCTCTCCCCATTGGTTTGCCACCTCCTTTCCCCGCGTAGAGCCACTTACCCCCCTCTCAGTCCGCCACCTCTGGACTGTTCTTGACGGGGCGCCCCCAAGTGGGTTGGTGTTTCTCTTCACCACCCCACAAGTCCCCGTTCCCTCCCTGAACCTCCACGTTATTTTCTGTCTACCTCCCTCCTACAGTTACCTTACGCACCTTCCCTCTCCTTACCCCTTCTCCCACTACCCCTGGTTCTACAGAGACCAGCTGTTGTACCGAACACAGTTAACGCTCCCCCTCTATTTCCACTCTGCTAATGCCTACCCCTAACACCCTCAAAGTCCTCTCTCTGAATGTCAGGGGTCTCAATACCCCGGAGAAAAGGACCCTGGTTCTTAATGAGATGCACAGGCTCCGAGCCCAAATCGTCTTCCTCCAGGAGACGCATTTTAGAGGCCCTTCTATTCCCAAATGTACAAACAAAAGATACCCCTCCGTCTACCATGCTTCCTCACTTGTATCCAAATCCAAAGGAGTAGTTATCTTAATCGCTGGTAATCTCCCCTAAATCATTTCAGACAAGCTGGCGGATCCAGAGGGAAGATTCCTGTTCCTGAAGGGATCGCTTTTTGGTAGGCCCATTACTCTCGCAAATATTTATGCCCCCAATAGACACCAGGTCTCCTTTTTTAGGGAGGCCTTCAACCAATTAATTCCCTTCCACGAAGGCATGGTGTTGTTGGGGGGTGATTTTAATTTCCCACTTCAGCCCAACTTGGACTCTTCCTCTGGCTCCTCTTCTTTACCATATAGGGCCCTCAAACAAATATCACTCCAGCTCAACTCTCTCCTTCTTTTTGATACTTGGCGTACCTTACACCCCAATACCAAAGACTACTCCTTCTTTTCCCCACCTCATCAGAAATACTCCAGACTAGACTATCTCTTCCTTTCCCAAAAAGATGTCCAATATCTCCAATCAGCATCCATCGAACCAGCCACTTTCTCTGACCACAACCCAATTACCATGACACTTAAATTCACCAGTGCACCTGCCGGGGACAAAACTTGGCGTCTTAACAGTTTCTTGCTTTCAGACCCCTCATACAAGTCACAACTACAAGCGGAGTTAGAGACATACTTCGATCTCAACTCTAAGAGTGATGCTTCAATGCTTAGTAAGTAGCTTGCCCATAAATGTACTTTGCGGGGGAAATGCATCGCTCTCTCAACCCATATTAAAAAACTCAAGCAATCCAAGGTAGACGACCTTATAACACACATTCGCAAACTAGAATCCACACATAAACGCTCCCAAGCCATTTCTACCTTTGAGGAATTAATCCAGGCCAGGAAAACTTTACTTGAGGAGCTCAATGTACAAGTACGGAAAAAGTTCATCTTCACCTCCAAACTATTCTACGAACATGCCAATAAAAGTGGCAAGCTGCTGGCGAGACTCCTCCAGGGTAGAAAATCGCAGTCCAACGTTCCCTTTCTACTCGACTGTGCGGGCCACAAGCTGATTAGTAACAGAGAAATAGCCAAAGCCTTTGCCGAATACTATTCCAAACTCTACAATCTACCAACCAATAAACCCCCCGGAAAGATTGATCAGCTCCACTCCCAAGCCATTAGGAACTATTTGAAAGATGCCAACATCCCCAAATTAGCAGAGGCGGACATTGAGGCCCTAGAAAGACCCATAACCACTCAGGAATTCCTATACACCATTAAAACCCTCAAACCTGGTAAATGCCCTGGCCCAGATGGCTTTCCCAACATATACTATAGATCATTCCCGGACATTTTGGCCCCCCTCTTTGTTAAAGCTTTCAACA
>BLSH010063816.1:138954-161283 GCA_018402905.1 Glandirana rugosa
TTGTACTTCGAGGTCGATATTTGGTCGAATATCGAACGGGCTAACGACCAGGTTTAGAGAGGCGTAATTGAGGGAGTCCTAGTTCTCTTTTGTTTGATCGACACCGGTTGACTTCGGTATCTTTTGTGTAGATCCCTGACGTTTCTTAACAACAAATGAAAAAAACAATGGTTTAAAATGTTCAAAATCTGTACATTAAAATTTCATAAATCCCCTTTCATATCACGCAGCAATTACTCGTTTATTAATTAGTGACGTCTGTAAATGAAATTGGTGAAGGAATGGCCCGGTAAAGACTGTGAGGAGAGGATGTACATTTTTAGTAGTAGAAAAACGATCTTTTTATGAGTCTTGGGGGTTTGTAAACATATATAATGTTTGGGGGTTCTGAGTATTTTTCTAGCAAAAAGATGATGATTTTTACATGTAGGAGAGGAGTGTCAGAAATGGCCCGGTAAGGAAGTGGTTAAAGTAAATGTCTGCAGTGATTAATTATTTGCTCATTAACGACGCACTATACTTTCCCCTAAATACTTTAAAATTACATGTCTAAAACTTGTAAAATTTGGTAACAAAAAAAGTAAACAACAATTCTTTGCAGTCCCTAGATGTGTTTTCTATGGCTTCAGTTGGCCACAGCTAGTTTGTTTTCTCTTGATCCTGAGGGAGTTAATGCGGAGAGATTTGGACCAGCAATCGGGCAAGCTATAAGCTGGTTTATAGCTGGAGCTTCATGTTAGCCTCTGGAGTGATGATGAGGGAACAGAAACGATTTGAACATAACAAGAGAAATAAAAAACAGAAAAACTGGTGTGTGCAGTTCTGCTGGGTACTCTCATGGGGGTATTATACTGAAGTCCCGTTTAGAACATTTATTTAGTACAATTTTTTCAAACCTTTATAACTGTTCAGGGACCACAATTAGAGCTTGTGTTAAAAATAATATTCAGATATGATACTAAAATTAACTATACAGCTCAAAACCATTACATTTGATGCTGCATTTTACAAACAGAATATTGGAGCTCCTTTGCTGAAATGTCCAAAACAGGAACTATACTTGTTACCATAGCAACCAGAGTCATCTTTTCATTTTAAAATCTGCACTGCAGAAATGACGGCTTGTTAACTGTAGTCTATTCAATGGGTGTGATTTATCAAATTTTAGTTATTTTTATTTTATCTATGAAGTTGTCTAATCTTCTCATGAGCTTCTTCATAGTTAAAATGTAAAAATGTCACATCCTGCAAAATTAAGACTTTTGTGCTACCACAACACCCATCACCATATTGCCTGCTGCAGGGATTAAGGATATGGATCTATACAGACTAAGCTAGCTTGGCAGTGGTGATACAGAGGCACTAGAGGGATGTAAATCGACCCTCACCAAGGCAAGGGCTCTGGAACAACCTGGTGCTCTTGGAATGGCAGCCAGAAGCTGAAGTGGAGTACCCAACATTATGGAAGTCTGTAGTTGACCACAGGCTAATGGTTATTTCTCTTACGTTCATTGACAGACACAGCCTCATATTCATGACACGTGGGGTTATGTACCTTTTATTAGGAGTAGACTAGGCAGAACGAAAGTTCAGAAAGCAAAGCTGGTCCCTCCCAGGGGGCCGTCCTCACTCAGCACATAACCCCTCAGCTCTGCATAGCATATCAGTTTTCTTTCAGCAGTGGTGGCATTGACGGACAGGGCGGCCTCTTTTCATACACAGGGTTCCACAAGTATTGCTGGCTTCACTCCCTAGGGTGCGGGAGCGGCGGTGCTGGGTCCCACTTGGGCAGTCCTGAGGCTCTGCAGGGGGTGGCATTGTGGGGGCGTATGACTGGTAGGCATTACAAGTGTCCTGGTGGTGGTGCAATGGCGGCTGAACCAGCAGTTGCTTCTCCGGAGGGGTCCACGGAGACACAGACCGCGCTGGGACCTCTGGTTCCCCTGGATCAATTAACCTCTATCTTGGAAGAGTTTTTCGCCCCGGGGGGATTCGGACCAGTGTAGGGGGGGCCCCAAAAAGCGTCCCCCTCCCCCGCAATCCTCTGAGGAGGACTCGGAGCTGGAAAGGGGCTCTGGGGTCACTGGGACCCCCGTGGAGCTCTCAGACGGTGAGATGGAGCCTTCGGATGGGGAGGAGGACCAAGGGGGCTCGGTGGCACGCAAAAGGGCGCTGGTAGGCACCCTGGTCACGGCCGTCCATAATTCACTACACCTGAATCAGGCTGGAGAGTCACAGGCATCTGCCTATATGTTTGGGTCCAAGAAGCCCTCTCGTGCTCCTAAGGTGTTTCCCTACCTCCAGTATTTTGACCAGTATGTGTATAAGGAATGGCAATGTCCGCTAAATTCCTTTACCCTGCCAAAACGTTTTTCTGTGAGCTATCCCTTTGAGGACAGCCTGTTACAGAAATGGGTCTCCCCCACGGTGGATCCACCAGTGACCCGCCTGAACAAGGCGACGACTATTCCCTTGGAGGGGTCCCCCGCTTTCAGGGACCCGGCCGATAGGCGGACGGAAGCAGTGGCCAAGCCACTCTTTCTGGTGGCAGGGGCAGCCATGAGACCGGCCTTGGCGTCGGTCATGGTATCTCAGTCGCTCCCGGAGTGTGCGATGGAGTGGAGTGAGGCTCGGGCAGCGTAGATTCTCCTGAATCAGTGCAGCGAGCAGATCACCTGGTGCATGGGCTTCGTTACCTCTGTGACGCAGCTCTGGACTTGGTACCGACGTTGTCAAAGATGTCGGTTTTTGCAATCATTATTAGGTGTCTGCTGTGACTGCGATGCTGGTCCGGTGACCACGTGTCCAAGAAGGGCCTGACGGATCTTCCTTTTCAGGGTGGTCGGCTCTTTGGGCCCCAATTGGATGAAATCATTAAGGATTTCACTGGGGGGGAAGAGTACGTTTCTTCCGGAGCCCAAGCGGCGTGAGCAGCGCCACAAGCAGGGGCCTCAGCCCTCTGGGCAAAAACATTTTTTTCGCGCGCCCGGTCAGGCGGGCAGGAACTCCTGGCCTGGCAAGTCTGCCTCTGGCTCCGGTAAGCGTCCCTGGCAACGCAAGCCCAAAAAGTCGGAGGTTAAGTCCTCCTCCGCATGATGGGTTGCCCCCGCCCGTCTCTCGGGTGGGGGGCCGGCTTCTGGAGTTTGCGGACCGGTGGGCCGCTCGCATCTCTGACCAGTGAATGCGGGAGGTGGTGTCCTCCGGGTACAAGATAGAATTCAGCACTCGGCCCCCGGACAGGTTCTTCCCGTCCAATTTGAGACTCCCTCCGGAGCGTCGGCTAGCTCTGGTAGGGGCTGTGCGGTCAATGACCGAACAGGGGGTGATTGTGCCAGTCCCTCCAGCGGAGAGATTCTGCGGCTTCTACTCGAACCTCTTCATGGTGCCAAAGAAGGGGGGGGTCAGGCCGGTTCTGGACTTAAAAGCGCTCAATCACTATGTGAATGCACGCAAATTCAGGATTGAGTCAGTCTGTTCGGTCGTGGCCGCCCTGCACCAGGGGGATTGGCTGGCATCCCTGGACATCAGGGATGCATAGCTGCATGTTCCCATTTGTGTCCGGCAACCAGCGCTTACTGCTCTTTGCTGTAGGGTACCTTCATTACCAGTTTGTGGCTCTACCCTTCGGCCTGGCCTCGGCTCCGCGGGTCTTCACCAAGTTGCTGGCTCCGGTGCTTGCTCTGCTGAGACAGAGGGGCATTGCTGTGGTAGCCTGCCTGGATGATCTTATTCTGCGAGCGGAGTCGGCTCCGGCTCTGGAGGACAAGGGAGTTGCTATCACCCTGACCTCCCTGAGGGACTTTGGTTGGCTAATCAACCTGCAGAAGTTGACATTGACCCCATCCTGTCACCTCGAATATCTGGGTCTGACATTGGACACAGTGCAGGCGAAGGTATTCCTACCTCAGGACAAGTTGCTGACGATGCAAGTGGCGGTGCAAACCCTGTTGTCACGACGGTGGTCCTCCTTACGTTTCTGCATGCGGGTGTTGGGGCAAATGGTCTCGACCTTCGAGGCGATACCGTACCCCCCAGAGTCACACCCGGCTCCTGCAGCGAGCAATACTTCTGCAGTGGGACAGATCCCCTTCGTCTCTGGATCGACTGATCCGGCTTGATCATCAGACCAGGGGGTCATTGACTTGGTAGCTTCGGACCCCGACAATGACCATGGGGAAGTCATTCCTTCCCCTGGAATGGTCAATAGTCACGACGGATGCCAGCCTTTTAAGGCTGGGGAGGAGTCCTGGGGAACCTGTCGGCCCAGGGCCGTTGGTCGGTGCAAGAGTCTCGACTTCCGATCAATGTGTTGGAACTGAGGGCGATCAGGCTCTGTCTCTCCCACTGGTCGGCAAGGCTGCGCGGCCTCCCGGTTCCGGTTCAGTCAGACAACGCCACGGCAGTGGCGTACGTGAACCATCAAGGCGGAACGAGAAGCTCGGCGGCAGCTGCAGAGGCAGCCCTCATTCTAAAGTGGGCAGAGCTTCACGTGCCAGCACTCTCCGCCATCTACATTCCAGGTGTGGAAAATTGGAAGGCGGACTTCTTCAGTCGCCAGAAGCTGGATCAAGGAGAGTGGTCCTTGCATCCGGAGGTGTTTCACCAGATTTGCGAGAGGTGGGGCACGCCAGATGTAGATCTCATGGCATCCAGATTCAATCACAAGGTGAAGGCCTTTGTGTGCAGGTCAAGGGACCCGTTGGCAGCAGCCACGGACGCCCTGGTGGCCCCATGGTCCCGATAGAGGCTCCTGTATGCCTTTCCTCCTCTCAAGCTTCTACCGCGGTTGTTGCGCAGGATAGAAGTGGAGGGAATCCTGACAATCCTGGTGGCCCCAGATTGGCCTCGGCATCCTTGGTACGCCGTCGTGGTGCGGATGGTAACAGACGTTCCTTGGCAACTCCCGCTTCGCGAAGATCTTCTGTCGCAGGGTCCCATCTTGCACCCTGCTTTACCATTGCTGGCTTTGATGGCATGGCTATTGAGTCCCAGGTACTGAGGGACAGGGGGGTCTCTGAATCAGTGATGCCCACCATGCTTAAGGCGCGCAAGCGTACTTCGAGCAAGATCTATCATCGCACCTGGAAAGCCTATATTGCCTGGTGCGAGGTGGTGGGTTGGAACCCCTGTTCTTTTGCAGTTGCTCGGGTGCTTGCCTTTCTTCAACAAGGCCTGGACCAAAAGTTGGCTTTGAGCACCCTCAAGGGCCAGATTTCCGCTCTGGCGATTCTGTTCCAGCGTCCTTTAGCAACGCATTCTTTGATCCGTACATTTGTACAGGGTGCACGTCATGTGGCTCCTCAGGTACGGTCGCCCCTGGCGCCGTGGGATCTGAACTTGGTACTTTCTGTACTGCAGAAGCCACCCTATGAGAAGATCAGGGATATTCCCTTACAATTGCTGTCTCAGAAGGTCGCCTTCTTGGTGGCTATCACATCCGCTAGGCGGGTGTCTGAATTAGCAGCTTTATCGTGTAGGTCTCCTTATCTGGTCCTACATAAAGATAAGGCAGTGCTGCGTTTGTCTCCTTCGTTCCTTCCGAAGGTAGTCTGCTCTTTTCACATTAATGAGGATATCGTCCTCCCTTCTTTGTGTCCGCACCTGTCTCACCCTAAGGAGATTGCTTTGCATTCCTTGGATGTGGTGAGAGCATTGCGAGTGTATTTGGCAGCTACGGCTCCTTTTAGGAAGTTGGATGCGCTGTTTGTGCTGACGGAATGGCCACACAAAGGGTTGGTGGCTTCGTCGGCCACTGTTTCACGTTGGATCAGACAGACCGTGACCCATGCGTATACTGTGCCGGGTCAAGTACCCCCTTTTCCGGTCACGGCTCATTCCACCAGGGCGATTAGCACTTCCTGGGCGTTTAGATACCAAGCTTCGGTGTCTCAGGTGTGCAAGGCAGCTACTTGGGCCTCTGTGCACACTTTTGTTAATTTTTACAAAGTTGATGTTTCAGCATCTGCGGATGCTGCTTTTGGCCGCAAAGTTTTGCAGGCGGCGGTGTAGGCGCAGCTGGCGCCTCCCGAGATCATTCTGTTGGGTACAGTTGTTATTGGTTGCCCACCCCTCTTGTTTGGAACCGCTTTGGGACGTCCCCACGTGTCATGAATAAGAGGCTGCGTCTGTCAATGAACGTAAGAGAAAATGGAATTTTACTAAGAACTTACCATAAAATCCTTTTCTCTGAGTTCATTGACAGACGCAGCACTCACCCCTCGGTGTTGTGTTTGTACGGCTTGTTACGAACTGATATGCCATGCAGGGCTGAGGGGTTATGTGCTGAGTGAGGACGGCCCCTTGGGAGGGGCCAGCTTTGCTTTCTGAATTTTCGTTCTGCCTAGTCTACTCCTAGTAAAAGGTACATAACCCCACGTGTCATGAATAAGAGGCTGCGTCTGTCAATGAACTCAGAGAAAATGATTTTACGGTAAGTTATTAATAAAATCCCATTATCCACCAGGGTTGTAACCATGCCAGTAGTTTAGACAGAAGTACAGTTGGGAAGAGTAGTCAAACATAGCGGTGGCTGGTGAAATTTTAGGATTGGGGGCGCCAGACTCCGCCTGTCACGCACCTGATGGTGGAGTCTGTCTTGTGCAGGAAGCAACCACTCTTATGGCCCTGGTTCAAGAACCCCTGGTAGAGCAGACATGAGGTTCAAGAACACAGGGGGGCACGAGGGTTGGACTGGTTCATGGTTGGTGGTGTGAGAGGTCTGGTAGAGGCTCGTGCAATCCGTAGAGTAGTGATACAAGCAGGCATCGGCAACTGGCTGGCAAGGTGGTACAGGTGGAGCAGGCAGAAGAGTCGTTGTTTACAGGCAGGTACCTTAACAGGCGGGCAGCAAAGTACGCTGGGATCAGGCAGAAGAGTTGTCATTGGCAAGCTGGGGGTCGGTGCAGGCAGAGATTAATCAGAGTCAGGACAAGCCGGGTCACAGGAACAGATAACAGGATACAGGTCAATAGGAACTCACACAAACGCTGTAGAACAGACAGCATCTGCTGCAGGGTGCAGTGTGCTTAAATAGGCCGTTTGGCACCACTGGTGCACACGAGCATGCGCGAACGCGCACAGGCGTGCGCAAATCGCACAGGCACGTTTCAAGGCTTTTTTCCTAACATTGCCCCCCCAAGGAGCAGCCTCCAGATGCCTCGCCAGGTACCAACTTCCTGACTGTTTTTCTTGAAAGCTTGAATTAGTTCAGCTGCATGGATGTTTGCCTCTGGTTCCCAGGAACTCTCCTCAGGACCGTACCCCTTCCATTTCACCAGATACTGAGTGGAACTACCCCTCCTCTGGCAGTCCTGGATAGCCTTGACCTCAAACTCCTCCTCTCCATTTACTAGGATCGGTTCTGGTGGACCCATCTTCCGAAGGGATCCGGAAGGACTGGCTTCAGCAGAGACACATGGAAGACTGGGAGAACACGTAGGGACAAAGGTAAGGTTGGCTTATATGTCACCTTATTAACCGGTTCCACATCGCCTACAGTATATTCATGGCGGCAGTGTGGACGCTCAGCACGAATCGCCGTAAAAAAGCGCCGATCTGCGGGTGGGCGATAGGGGGCGTGCGCACGCCCGCCGTACTCCTGAGGAGTGTGCCCGCGGCTCGGGTGGACCCGATGTCCGCCAGCGAGCCGCGATGAGCGGCCACAGCCAAAAAACGGGGAACCGCCAATGTAAACATGGCGGTTCCCCACTCTGTTAGTGGGGCATAGGAGATCTACTGATCGCTGTCACTGGGATCAGTTAGATCTCTTATGCCCATAACAGCCCAGCCCCCCCCACAGTTAGAACACACCCAGGGAACACAGTTAACCCCTAGATCTCCCCCTGCAGGTTAACCCCTTCACTGCCAATGACATTTTTACAGTAATCAGTGGACATTTCAATTTCTGATCGCTGTATAAATGTCATTGGTCCCAAAAAAGTGTCAAAATGGTCCGACATGTCCGCCCCAATATCGCAGTACCGCTAAAAATCGCAGATCGCTGCCATTACAAATAAAAAATAAAAACCCCAGAAATTAATTCTCACCATCCATAAACGCGGCCACTTTTGCGCAAACCAATCAATAAACGCTGATTGCAATTTTTTTTACCAAAAATATGAGGAAGAATATAAATCGGCTAAAACCAATGAAAAAAAATGTTTTTTTTTTATATTTTTTTTTTTTATTTGTATTTTAGCAAAAAGTAAGAAATTTGGGTTGTCGCTCTTCTTTTGTTTATAGCGGTGATCAGAAATGACGCAGAGGCGATCAAATACAATGAAAATAAAGCTCTATTTGTGGGAAAAAAAGGACATAAATTTTGTTTGGGTACAACGTTGCACGACCGCGCAATTGTCAGTTAAAGCGACGCAGTGCCAAATCGCAAAAAGTGCTCTAGTCCTAACATGGGAAATCCTTCCGAGGCTGAAGTGGTTAATCCTTTTCTTCACCGGGAAGGGGCCAATGAATCTAGGGCCCAATTTCCTTGAGGGACATGCCGGTTTCAGGTTCCTGGTGGCTAACCAAACCAGATTACCCGGTTGCAGTTCAAGCTCTCCCCATCTTTTCTTGTCAAAGGCTTCCTTGCTGAACTCCGTTGCTCTAATGAGCGTGTCCTGCAAGAGCTAATTATTCTTCTCAAAGAAGCTTACAGTTTCCTGCCCTGCTGGTACCGTGCTTTCAGAGATCAAGCCAGATAAGAAGGTCGGGTGAAAGCCATAGTTTGCCCAGAATGGAGTCTGTATGGTGGCTGAGTGGACCGTGTTGTTATAGGCAAACTCGGCCAGTGGTAGTAATGAGGCCCAATCGTCCTTAGAGAGCGAGGATAAACAACGAAGATATTGCTCTAGGGTTTGGTTTGTTCTCTCAGTTTGGTCATTGGTCTGGGGATGATAGGCCAAAGAGAAGGACAGTTCAGTCTCTAATGCAGAACACAGAGCCTTCCAGAACCTGGAGGTGAACTGGACTCCGCAGTCTGACACGAAGTTGAGTGGCACCCCATGGAGCCTGATTCATCGTACAAAGATTTCTGCTGTCTCTGCGGCATTGGGTGGGCCTCTCATTGGCAGGAAGTGGGCCATTTTGCTCATACGGTCTACGACCACGAAAATAGTAGTGTAGCCCTTGGATTGGGGCAGTTCCACAATAAAGGCCATTGCAATCCGGGACCAAGGGCGTTCAGGTACAGGGAGCAGATTGAGGAGGCCCCAAGCCTTGGCCTTGTCGGTTTTGTTTTGGGCACATGTGGAGCATGTGATGACGTATTTCCTACAGTCTTTCTTGGCTAATGGCCACCAGAAGGAGCGAAAGAGCAGTTCAGCCATCTTGCGAGCACCAAAGTGCCCAGCCAGTCTATGATCGTGGCACAGTGCTAGGACTGCGGGACGTTTCTCTACCAGGACAAAGATTCATTGGCCGTACAGCCATAGGCCATCCTTGGCCAGCAGCTTAGGATCTGAGGGGCCAGTGGAGCCGGCAAGAGATCGTCTGATCTGTGATAACAGGTCTTCCTGGGAGAGTAAGAAGTGGGGGGAAGGATTGTATCCTGAAGGGTGACCTCGCCGGGAACATTCGAAAGAGAGTGTCCGCCTTTACATTCTTCGACCCTGGCCTTTTAAGTTAAGTGGAACAAGAATCTTGATAAAAAGAGTGCCCAACGACCCTGGCTGGGTTTTAGTCTTTTGGCGGTTCTTAGGTACTCCAGATTCTTGGGATCCGTGTATATCAGAATCGGGTGTGTGGCCCCTTCAAGCAGGTACTGCCACTCTTCCAGAGCTGGCTTGATGGCCAGGAGTTCTCTATACCCCACGTCGTAGTCTTTCTCCGGTGCAGATAACTTACAGGAGAAAAATGCGACGGGATGGAGCAAGGCTTTGGAACCTTGTCTCTGGGACAGAACTGCCCCTACAGCGGTTTCCGAAGCATCCACCTCCAAAACATATGGCAAGGCTGGGTGTTTTAAGATGGGTGCAGTTGTGAACAGTCCCTTCAGAGTTTGGAAGGCTGTTTGAGCCTCAGTGGACCAATGTAAGTGGGTATTCTGTTTAGTGAGCTGCGTGATTGGGGTGATGATGGCAGAGAACCCCTTTATAAATTTCCTGTAGAAATTAGCAAAGCTCACGAAACGTTGGACCCCTTTCCTGTCTGTGGGTGCCGGCCAGTCTAGGATGGTAGAGACTTTTTGCGGGTCCATGGTGATACCAGTCACTGAGATAACGAGGCCGTGGAACTGAATACTCGCTTGTTCAAAGGCACATTTTTCGGCCTTGGCGTACAGCCCATGCTGCCGGAGGTGGCTCAGGACCTTGGCTACATGTCCCCAGTGTTCCTCTAGGGAGGAGGAAAAAATCAAAATATCATCGAGGTAGATGTTCAAACAAGTCAAAGTATTCCTGGAACACAACGTTCACGAAGTGCTGGAAGGTTGCGGGGGCGTTACACAGACCAAAGGGCATCACAATGTACACGTAGTGCCCAATACGAGTACGGAAGGTGGTCTTCCATTCATCGCCTTCCCAGATATGGACAAGGTTGTACGCCCCACACAGGTCAAGCTTGGTGAATATAGTAGCAGACCCCAGCTTTTGAAACAGTTCTGGAACCAGAGGTAAAGGGTAGCGGTTCTTGACTGTAATCCGGTTGAGTTCCTGGTAGTCAATGCAGGGGCGTAGGGAATGATCCTTTTTTTCCACGAAAAAGATGCTGGCACCTGCAGGAGACGTGGAAGGTTGGATGAACCCCTTTTCTAGGTTATCATTTAGATAGGCCTTGAGGGCCGCCAGCTCTGGTTCCGACAGAGGGTAAATTCTCCCAAAGAGCGCTCCGGCACCTGGCAGGAGCTCAATGGGGCAGTCATAGGGATGGTGAGGTGGTAGTTTCTCAGCCCCCTTCTTTCTGAAGACGTCTAAGAAGCTGTGGTGGGCGGAAGGGACAGACAAATGGATTTCAGGGTCAGGATCCGAGTCCAAACAGCCCAGGATAGGCCAGTTTCAGACAGTGCTGACGGCAGTATGGGGATCGGAGTCCCGGTGGTCCAGTCGATACTGGGGCTGTGCGCCTGGAGCCAGAGCAGGCCCAAGATGATGGGGAACAGCGGGGATGCTATTGCATCAAAATGGAGCAGGTCCTGGTGGCCGTCAGCTGTTGTGGCAGGTAGGGGTATGGTCTCGTGGGTGACCATACCAGATTTAATAGGGGACCCGTCCGCCAGGCGGATGATGATCTTGTGGGTCTTTGGCAGAAGAGGGATCTGGTAGGAGGCTGCGAATGTCTCATCCACGAAGCAGCTGCGCGTTCCGGAGTCAACTATTGCTGGGACCTAGGTAGTCCCTCCGGGGAGCTGCAGGGAGAGAGAAAGCACAAGGTGAGAGACTTGGCTTGGCAAGACAGGTAAGTCACTAGTTGCAGCTGACGAACACTTACCGGGGCAGACTCTCACTACATGTCCGGGCTCTCCACAGTACAGACAAAAAATTCAAGGAGAACCTCCGTTGCCTTTCCTCCGGGGTGAGGGAAGGGCGTAGGAGCCCAATCTGCATTGGCTCGGAGGAGAGGAGGAGGAGGTTGCAGAGGTGAAGAGACCGGGTCTTGGGTAGCTGGGGACCCGGGGAAGCATCCAGGTGGGACGCAGGGACCCCGTGACTCTTTTGGCTCAATGCTCTCTGAGGCACCAGTCAATCAGGATTGCCAGATTGATGAGCGCATCCAGGGTTGGAGGTACCCCCACATGGGCCAGCTCATCCTTGAGGGATTCAGACAAGCCCAAGCAAAACTGGTAGCAGAGTGTGGCGTCGTTCCAGGCCGTATCTGCCCTCCATCGCCTAAATTCCACTACATAGTCCTCAGCGGAGCAGCGACCCTGCTGGAGCGTGTGTAATGTAGTCTCCTCAGTGGCCGTCTGGTGGGGGTCTTCGTAAAGCTGAGTCATCGCTTGTTAAGACAGAGCCAATGTAGAGACTTCTGGGGCTCTCTGTTCCCATAATCGGTGGGCCCAGGCCTGGGGCTCCTCTTGTAACAGGGAGATGACCAGTCCCACCTTTGTAGCTTCCAACGAGAAGGTGCGGGGCTGGAGGCCAAAGTAGAACTCGCAGGCATTACAGAAGGCCCGGAACTTGTGGTGGTCCCCAGAAAACTTGTCCGGCCGGGGGACTTTGGGCTCAGATGATAGGGCCACAATAGTGTGACCAGCAGCCTGGCTATTCCCAGAAACATACTATTAAAACATATACACCCATGCAGACAATGTAAACCAGGTATGGGAATGGCTTGAAACAAGCCTTATGGATCCATCACTGGGATAACACCTGGATATGGAGGTGTGGTTCCTAAGTGCAAATCAATACAAGCAAAAAAAGGTGATTAAGGTCACCAAGGCACTTATCACATGGAACCAAAATCCTTAAAACTGAGCTTATATTGAATAGAAATATTACAAAAAAATATTACAACCACTGTAACAGAAGATTAAAATATGACAACGTTGTCAGGGTCACAACCGGGACGCGTCCAAGACCCATACATCACCCACCTCACACATACAATCATGCAGTCAGATGAATACACTCAACCATAGAACCGCTAGTATGTAATAGAAAAAGTCTCTGTAAACACTGGAATTAATGCATCAATAGATGGTTGAATTGTCTGAGTGCTGAGCGTAAAAAATAGTGGAACACTTCAATTGCACAGTTGGGAGGGAGAGGAAGGGGTCCTGTAGATCCACTGGGTGGCGTGCATGGTGTCTGGATGGGGTAGCTATGTGATTATAACAGGTTCACTGACAAAGTATTGTCCTGTCAATTTCCATAAATAAACAGTAAAGTATGTGAACAGATCAAAACGGCACACAAATTGGTCAGTCGGTGGCTTATCATCCATTTGTTTATCAGTGACTTCAGGCAATAACCCAGTGGTGATACAGACCCCCCAGTCACCAGGATGGGTGTACATCAAACAGTACAGTTGTCCATTCAAATCGGCTCAGCGGCCGCGTCTGCTGCAAGCTGCTGGCAAATACAGTCCCTGGGGCTGTCAACCAAGGTTAAGCCACTGTAAATGCTCACCACTCGTGTCCACGTTATAGCCGGGTAACAGAGAGGGAATATGACTCACATAGGTAGAAACCCCTGTCTCCTTAATTCACCGTCACACATGGAGCTCTCCCGCTCAGTGCTTCTGTCAGTACGGCTCCGGTTCGCATACGGAGCCAACGACAAGGCATCCACAAGGTTGGGGGCGGATCGGGACGCGTCACTGGGGCCGTGAGGTGATGTCCTTCTGACGCGTTTCGTCCGTCCAATCACGGACTTCACCTGAGCTGCTGGCTGGCTACTCCCAGAACCTACAGGGGCGGAGAGCTCCTGAACCTGTTCTTCCAGGCGGGTTTAACCTTCCTGAGGGTTTTTAACTGCCTGTGTAAGGCCGGCTAAATGGACACACAGTTCATCCATAGTAGAGGGTGCTCCCTGCGCAGACTCAGACATGGCTGTCCTTTGCTGTCACGTACCTGACGGTGGAGTCTATCTTGTGCAGAAAGCAACCACTCTTACAGCCCTGGTTTGAGAACCTCTGGTAGAGCAGACAGGAGGTTCAAGAGCACAGGGGGGCACAAGGGTTGGACTGGTTCATGGTTGGTGGTGTGAGAGGTCCGGTAGAGGCTCGTGCAATCCGTAGAGTAGTGATACAAGCAGGGGTCGGCAACTGGCTGGCAAGGTGGTACAGGTGGGGCAGGCAGAAGAGTCATCGTGTACAGGCAGGGTTGTTAACCACTTGCCGACCGCCGATCGGCATCTGACGGCGACAAAGTGGTTCGTTATCGCAAAACGCCGTCATACGACGGCGGCTGCGATAACGCGCACTGTGAGCGCGCGCGCGCCGCCGGAGGCGCGCCCGCGCGCTCACTGTGTCCGGGGGGGTCCAGGGAGCGGGTGCGGCGGCTTCGATTGCCGCCGGCTACCCGCGATGGCCCCCCCGGAGCGAATGAGCGGGGTCCGTGTATGTAAACACGGACCTCCGCTCTGTGTGAGGGGGAAGGGAAGTGATCACAGCCTTCTCGTACATGAAGGCTGTGATAACTTCCTTTCCCCAGATAGGCAGTCCCCAAGACAGTTAGAACACGCCCAGGGAACATAGTTAACCCTTAGCGCGCCCCCTGCAGGTTAACCCCTTCACTGCCAATGGCATTTACACAGTAATCAGTGCATTTTTATAGCACTGATCGCTGTATAAATGCCAATGGTCCCAAAAAAGTGTCAAAACGTTCCGACATGTCCGCCCCAATATCGCAGTACCGCAAAAAATCGCAGATCGCCGCCATTTTTAGTAAAAAAAAAAAAATAAATAAAAAGCCCAGAAATGAATTCTCACCATCCGTAAACGCGACCACTTTTGCGCAAACCAATCAATAAACGCCGATTGCGATTTTTTTTATCGCAAATATGAGGAAGAATATAAATCGGCCAAAAACGGTGAAAAAAAATGTTTTTTTATATTTTTTTTTTGGATTTGTATTCTAGCAAAAAGTAAGAAATTTGGGTTTTTTTGCAAAATTGTCGCTCTTCTTTTGTTTATAGCGGCGATCAGAAATGACGCAGAGGTGATCAAATACCACCAAAAGAAAGCTCTATTTGTGGGAAAAAAAGGACGCAAATTTCGTTTGGGTACAATGTCGCACGACCGCGCAATTTTCAGTTAAAGCGACGCAGTGCCGAATCGCAAAAAGGGCTCCGGTCGTAAAGCTGGAAATCCTTCCGGGGCTGAAGTGGTTAACATGCAGGCAGCAAGGTACACTGGGATCATGCAGAAGAGTTGTCATGGGCAAGCTGGGGGTCGGTGCAGGCCGAAAGCAATCAGAGTCAGGAAAAACCGGGTCACAGGAACAGATAACAGGATACAGGTCACTAGGAACTCACACAAACTCTGTAGAACAGACAGCATCTGCTGCAGGGTGCAGTGTGCTCAAATAGGCTGTTTGGCACCGTAAAGCACACAGGCGTACGCACGAACGTGCACAGGCACTCGCAAAGCGTACAGGCATGTTTCAAGGCTGTTTTCCTAACATTGCCCTTCCTTTTTGGCCCATCCCACTTCTCATAAGCCCCACCCCTTATAGATTCCACTCATTGTGTCAGGCGTATACAGTACAGCATCACCAGAGAGGGTATACAGCATCACCAGATAGGGTATACAGCATCGTCAGATAGGGTATACAGCATTGTCAGATAGGTTACATCATCATCAGATTGGGGTATATACAGCATCACCAATTAGGGGTATACAGCATCACCAGATAGGGGTTTATACAGCATCACCATATAGGGGTATACAGCATCCACCCCAAACCCCCCCCGAAGGGCATTCGGGACAACAAAGTCCCACACTTGCCCCATCTAGGAAGCGCGTGGGTGAGCAGCGGTGTCCGTCAAACGGGAGCGTGTTTGGCTTCGGCCGAGCATTCCCCTCCTCCTAAGGAGAAAGGCGTCCAATAGGATCGCCTGATTTCTTAGCCAATCGGGAAATGGGTAACATACCCTTGCTTCCTGATTGACGGAGAGGTGATTCAGTGTTAGAAAAGAAAATATTAATTTGCTTTTCTAACACACGTGAGTGGGCTGCGAGCGCAGTGGACTGCGAGCGCAATGCTCTGCGCTCTGAGTCCACTCTATTTTGAAGCCTATTAGAGCCCATGGCTCTAATCAGGTGTTTCAAAGAAACCCCCCGCCACTGTAATTTATGCGGCTGTTGTCCTGAAAGGGCTGGAGGCATGAATAGGGGGTGGCCGCAGCTGTGGATAGATTCATGCTATGCATGAATCTATCTATTTAGCATATAGGGGGTGGCGAGGATAGAGGGGGCGGCACCCGTGCATGGGCCGCCCCTGGCAAACATGATTTAGTTAGAGGTATTCAGAGCCAAAGAACAAAAATAAACATATAGTCAAGAAACTTCACAAGAGTCAAGGCAGACATAGTACAAGCAAGGTCAGCACCTATCGTCAATCTGAAACAAAGTAAAGTTTCACACCCAAGAATAATGAATGTGTGCATACTGAAAAGGGAAGGACCCATCAGGTGGTTGCCAAAATGCAGCAAGAAAAAAATCAGAGCATGAGGAAGCCAAAGAAGCAGTGCCAGTGGGATAAGCCAAAAGCAATCTGCGGCTGACCACTTCATCCTGACCTCACCCCAGGCATCCAACCACCTCTACAGCCACTGCCTAGCAGGATGAATGCACCACGGACTAATCCCTGATGCCTATGTGTTGATGGGCAAGCAGCTCAGACAGAGATGACCTCCTGTTGAAAATACAGTTTGCCTGGATGATAAGCTTACCCTCTGGTTTCAGAAATTTCTAAATCGCTAACCAAGCCTACATGTGAAAGTAGAAATACAAGCCTACTATTGCTGCTTTGTAATTCAAGGAACATGCCCTATGTCTATCATCCTGATCCTGACATCTTTATCTAGTTAGCTGGCATTAATACCTTTTTAAAACCAAATCTTCAATTGCAGCTCTTATTTTTTTTCTTTACTCACAGGCTCCCTTTAATTTAATCAGTTAAGTGTGGTTTTTTTTCCATCCTCCATTTACGGTCCAACAATGGTTTTAATAAAGAGGGTTTGTGAACATAGGATGTTTGCTTTGACCTTCAGTGTACTTGTCACTTGAGAAAGTGTGCCAGGTAGGCCTAGATTTTAATCCATGCACATCACACTTGACATGCACACAGAAGGTCTGGTAAATGCTGATGGAGGAGAATAGATCAGTGCTACTCAACCTTTTTTCAGTCAAGGCACCCATAAAAAGTCTGCACAATCTCAAAGCATCCCATTCTAAGATGCAAAAAAATTAAACTAATAGTTTTACATAATGCAGCAACATCACCATACATAGGACACCTAAAGTTAGAGGTCATTTATCCTCACAAAGCAGATACACCTTTGCACACTGGTATTGACTAGTATTCACATTTTTCTCTTCTCCCTCATATTCTCTACCTCACTCAGCTAATGTGACCCCAGTGCGGACAGGGAGCAGCAGGCGAGGGGCAAACAAGTATACTGTGCAAGCACCTGACACCCCCCTTATCGACCACATGACATCATTGGTTGTTAGGACACCAGCGGCTAGAAGATTGTAATGGTGCACAATGAAAACCTGTGATTTTGCATAACTAAAAGGCAGGCTTGATCCACCAGCTGGCTTGTATACAGTTTTGGAGCACTTTTTAGACAGTTTAGCAAGGCACCCCTGAAGAAACCTGAAGGCACCCTGGCTGAAAAAAGTCTGGAATTGCTCCATTCAGCCTCTTTCAGCACTGTTCAGTGGGAAGTATACATAGGAGATAAGTTCTACAAATAATGAATTATAGGCCATTTTCTTTAAGCATAGCAAAGGGAAAGAACATGACATTCTCCAAAATACCTTAGTGTGTGATCCTAACACAAATGCATATCCTTATATTTTTGCATACTGCCTTCATACTTCTTGCTTGGTGCACTCAACATGTAGAATTCAGCCTACACAAAAATATATCTCTGTATGAAATATATTGACTTACACATTGTATTCAAATTCACCATTCCTAAAAAAAAAAAAAAATGTTGCCTGGAGACATACAGGTGAGAAAGAGATATGGGGCATATGCTATATTGAAAAGTTGGCTGTGTGTGACATGTGCGAAGATAAAAAGCTGGGTAGACAAAGGATGGAGAATATAAAGACATTGTGTTTTGCAGAATGTAATGCAATGCTCGTTATATACTGCACACACGCTCGTAGCTGTATAACAATGCAGACCTGTATATTGACATTCAAGCAGAAGTGCAGAAACCTACAATGCTGGATGGCTGTGCTTAATACAGGTTTGCATAATGCACAATAGCCACCACTGTATTGGAACCAGCTAATAGGTATATTGAAAATGCAAATTACTTGTCTATTAATTGATTCAGGGTCACGCACACCAACCTCCTGACAATTGTGGAGGATTCAGAAGGCAGCCAGAAAGATGAAGAGACAAACACTCACTCCTTATGTGAAGCACGGAACAATTATTTAGACAGGATTCCTCACTACACAAGCCAGTGCTTCTCATTAAAATCTGAATTAAAGGTACAAGCAAGGCAGGGGACTCACACTTGTGCTCAATATTTTTTTTTTTTTTTTGAAGAGAGGCTGAGAAGATGAAATGGGAAAGATAATGAGTTAAGAAGGAAATGCAGGATAAAAGATATGCTGGGTGGGCAGAATAGAACTTCAGTAAAATTCCATATCTATAATATCTGGCCTTCATATTTTAGCTTGATACATTTTAACTGATCACGTCTCTGTGGTATTAAGTCCGTGTGGCAGGCTTAAAGTCAGCCAAACAGACAAATATGCAATTTAAAGAGAAGTATGTCCAAAGCTATTTTGCCCATGTGTCTCTTCTACCCAGAGTCAGCTCATAGTGGTTGTCAGCAGATGTCATAGAGCCACTGCAGGCTTTGGAAGGATCCCGACCATATTGTCGTGATCTACCCAATTGCCTGATTGACAGCCCAACGCTCCAGTCACAGATCTCTGCTCTGAGCAGGCCGAGAACTGAGCAATCAGCGGTCATGGGATCGCTCATTTCTTGAGCTTAGAGCCTGCGTAGGACAGCTGCAGCATTAAGGTGAGAATGTGTTTGTTTTTTACATAGCCCAGACTTCTCCTTTTAAATTACATGTTTTGAGTGTAAACTGTTTTCCTGGAGCTCATCATGTCAGCCGACGTATGGGTCAGGTCCTCCCCTCTGACCCCCATAGGACAACCCACTAAATTAATAAAAGGAGGGCCTCCCTATACCCCTATGTTCCTTTTTTGTCCTCACTCCGGAGACAACACCACTATGATCCTACGATGAAGTGAAAAGTATTGAAGATTCCTACCTCTCCCGCCTGGTTTAGCCTCGCCAGGTGGAGGGCTCCTGGGCAGAGGTAAACCCTCTCCTGTAGGAGCACACTGGTGCCTGGGCAAGTCCATGCAACCTAAATGGTGTGTTAGATCTGTTATTAGCAGGGGGCATGGCGTGTTCTGCTCTCTCTGTACAGGCTGATTTTATTTATTTTTTTGTCTGTAATGCATCTTCCTTTGTTCAGTGATATTTCTCTAGATTGTACAGACCCCCAATATGGCAGCTGGGATGTCTGAGTTCTACAGCAGCTTCTGGTGGAATGTGGGCACCTGGCTGGCTGCATATTGGCTATTGGGGTGGGGGACTGGTCTTGCACTGTACAGTTCTGGTTTGGCTTTCCCTTAGGTTACCAAAACCATGTAGTGTGAGATCAAACATAACCCATGTAATTTGTGTGCAATCAGGCACACCCTTGAACTGCATGGTGGAAGGTGGATCTGGGAGAGGTTGGAGAGATGTGTAGTGTATGGCCAGCCTCACTCTACTTTTGAGAAAGGGAAAAAAAAAAAAAAAAGAAAAGAAATCTGTACTAGCTATAGGTAAGCTTTGCTGAATATTATTGTGATCCTGCCTTTTTTCTGTCTTTTTATACTTGCCCTGCTTCTGGCATAGTTGAGTTTGTTTCATTAAGCACCTGGTACTAATGTCAGGTCTGAGAACCTACTGTGTCAGCCACCCTTTAGCTGTGGTTAACCCCTTAGAGGATTATTACCAAACCAGCTAATTCCAATTGCATAAAAACTTTGTTTTCAACTGCTTTATCAAGCGGCAGGGCTATCATTTGAAGTAGATGAGTAATTTTTGATATATTAAATTGTCAAATTACTCTTGCTTAGTATCCTGTTTATCAGATATAAGTGAGGTCAAGAGGTCCTTGTGTAGTAAGACTATGAATGGTTACCTTGTCTTTCTGCCAGCTTGCTGCAAAGCCATTTTCTTATATTGCTAAGCCATGAGCATCAACTCTTCCTGGTAGCCAGGCCTTGCTAAGGAGGTAAGGGGCACCGTTCAAGTAAGTTTTCAGGTGTATAAGAAATTAACTATGGCCTTTTTACCATTTAGAGCCGGTTCATACTGCTGCGACTTGTCTGGCAACTTGAGTCGCCTGACAGGTCACCTCCGTGCAGTGCAATGTAACTGTTCCTAGTAGGAGCGACTCAGGTTGTTCCTACTTAGAAAATGGTTCCTGTACTACTTTTGGGGCGACTTCAGGCGACTTGCATTGACTTCTATTACAGAGGTCGTTTGCAAGCCGCGCTGAGGTCACCCCGCAAGTCGGATCGCTGTAGTTTGAACCGGCTTTTAGTCCCTCCAGTTGACAGGCATCAAGCACAGCCTTAAGCTGGTCCTGTGCCACTCATGCCTTGGCAGGCAAAGCACTGTATGTTTCTTGACGACACCTATATATCTTGGGCTACATTTCCTCTGATGTGTTTCCAAAGTCGTATCAAAGTGGTGCAGGCGCCTTTTCAAAGTCGCAGATTTTCAAAGTCGCATAGATGGGAATGGGTGCCATTGAGATCAATGGATTGTGACTTGTCCTGCGACTTTGTGTCCAAAGTCGCATGACAAGTTGCACTAGTGGAAACGGAGCCTAAATGGGTTGTTTTCACTCACACTGTGGGAAAATGAACTCTCTCCAGATTCTTCCAAGAGAGGATACACATGAATGTGATATATGAAGCCTGTTGGTTCAAGCAGACAAGGATAAGGATGGCAGCACTTAACAGGCTGTCACATTTGTTTAAGCACATAGTCTATACACTCTAGAGGCGTGTTTCCAATCGCTATGTGAAGGGGTTACCTGTTCCGCCATTGAACAGTCTCCAAGTTTTTTTTCCAGGCAAACCAATCCTATTCAGCTGCTTACTAATAGTGATTAAGGATGAGCATGACTGCAAGAATACTGCTTTGTTCAAGCAACCAAGGATAAAGATGATGGCAGCTAACAGGTTGTGACATTCATTAAGCCTGTGGTCAATACACTCCAAGGAATGTGTCCACTGGCCCAAAGAGGGGTTGCCTATTCTGGCAATATGCAGTCTTGGGGGCTTCCCAGGCAAATGATCAGCTTCAATCTCATCAAAGAGAAGATAAAAATGAACGTGACTATGAATCCTGCTGCTTCAAGCAGTCAAGGACAAAGATATCAACACCGAATAGGTTGTCACATGCATTAAACATGTGAGCAATACACTCTAAAGAAGTGGTTTCCTGTTAGGAAAAAGAACCTTTTGCCAGCATTCTGGGCGTTTCCGCGGTGGTGCGCGCACTCCCGTGCGCGTTCGCGCGCTCCCGTGCGCACCCGCGTGCGCGCGCACGCGCCGGAAACGGCGCCAAACGGCGCCTATTTAAACCCAGGGACTCTTGCATTGAACTGCTGCTCGTTCTACAGCGTTCCAGACCTGTGTGCCTCAGCTCCCTACCTGTTCCTGTGTTTTTCCTGTTTCCATTTGACCCGGCTTGCCTTGACCTGTTGTCCGCTACCTGCATCGACCCCGGCTATCCACGACCATCCGCTTGTCTACTCCTCTGTACCTCCGCTGCCCGCCCGTTAACGAACCTTTGCCTGAACTTGACGATCCGCTTGCCTAACCCTTTTGTACCTCTCTGCCTGCACGTTGCCGACTCTGCTTGTAAGACCATTCTCCTGCTTTGCACGACCCTCTGGAATCTCACTCCAAACATCGGTGACCATCCAGCCCTCGTGCCATCCCGCACTCTCGGGCCTCTGTCTACACTACCAGGGGTCCTTGAATCGGGTGCGCAAGAGCGGTTGTTCCCTGCACAAGACAGACTCCACTGTCAGGTACGTAACAGAAACGAGCAGCCATGACTGAGTCTGCGCAGGGAACACGCTCGGCTATGGACGACTTATGCGCCCATCTGGCTGGCCTCACCCAGGCCGTCAAGAAACTCCAAGAGGGATACACCCGGTTGGAAGAGCGGGTGCAGGAACTATCTACTGCCCCGACCCCCAGTTCCGCAGCTGCACGTACCATAGTGGCCCTACCTTCAGAGCCCAAGGTCCCACTGCCGGAAAGATTCTCCGGAGACCGGCGCAAGTTTCGGGTCTTCCGAAGTGCCTGCGACCTATATCTGGGTCTCCAGGCACGAACATTTTCTCTTGAAAGCACCAAGGTCGGATTTGTGATCTCCCTGTTGCAGGGTGAACCCCAAGCCTGGGCCCTCCGACTATGGGAGCAGAATGCCCCCGAAGTTGCTTCTGCTGCAGCCTTCTTCCTGGCCATGGCGCAGCTTTATGACGACCCCCATCTTGCCGCCACTGCGGAGGCCACCCTGTACAACCTCCAGCAGGGCCGCTGCCCTGTGGAAGACTACGCCGCCGAATTCCGGCGCTGGAGTTCAGACACCACATGGGGCAGTTCGGC
>BLSH010063816.1:193223-226193 GCA_018402905.1 Glandirana rugosa
GCGACTAACGCTAAAAAAAATAGTGTTTATACTCCTTCTTATATTTAGTCGGTTTTGGCTACTTTTTTTTACAAGAAAACATAAAAAAAAAACCTAAACATAAAATCGTTTTTCATTCTGTAAAAAAAAAAAAAAACGTTTTAACAGCGAGAAGAAAACAAATATCGCCGCTAGTCTTTACTGCGTCGCTACTAGTTTATGGTGGTTTTCTTTCGAGATAAACACCCTTTTTTTCCTGTGTTTAAAGCAAACCCATGTTGTAGCGTGCTGGCGTGTTAACAGTCAATTTCGCTGCGTCACGGCTTAGTGTTTTTCACGAGACCAGGATTTCACACTTTAGGAAGGCCCCGACTTCACCAATTATTGGTTTTATATTCTTCCTCATATTTGTGATAAAAAAAATCGCAATCAGCGTTTATTGATTGGTTTGCGCAAAAGTGGCCGTGTTTACGGATGATGAGAATTCATTTCTGGGGTTTATATTTTTTTTTTTATTTTTTACTAGTAAAGGCGGTGATCTACGATTTTTAGCGGTACTGCGATATTGGGGCAGACATTTCGGACCATTTTGACACTTTTTTTGGGACCATTGGCATTTATACAGCGATCAGTGCTATAAAAATGCAATGATTACTGTGTAAATGCCATTGGCAGTGAAGGGGTTAACCTGCAGGGGGCGCTCTAAGGGTTAACTGTGTTCCCTGGGCGTGTTCTAACTGTGTGTGGGCTGCCCTAGCAGGGGAAGGGAAGTGATCACAGCTTCCATGTAGAGGAAGGCTGTGATCACAGCCCTTCCCCCTCTCACAGAACGGAGGTGCGTGTTTACTTACACGGACCTCCGTTCTTTCAGTGCGGGGGGGCATCGCGGGTAGCCGGCGGCGATCGAGTCCGCCGCACCCGCTCCCTGGCCCCCCCAACACAGTGAGCGTGCGGGCGCGCCTCCGGCGGCGCGCACTCACAGTGCGTGATCTCGCAGCCGCCGTCGTATATCGGCGGTTTGCGATATCGAGCCACTTTGTCGGCAAGTGTTTAAGCTAGCTCTTCAAGAATGGCGACATCTGCTAGAGGGCTCCCCCCCATAGCATCACCATCTATACGGATCATAAAAATCTGCAATATTTACAATCTGCTAAGCGCCTGACCCCAAGACAAGCTTGCTGGGTTCTCTTTTTTGCTTGGTTCAACTTCAACATTACCTTTCGTCCTGGTGCCAAAAATGTTTGTGCCGATTCCTTGTCCAGGTCGTTCGATGCCAACGATTCTGAGAACCTGGTCCCATCATCCCTCCGCACCAATTTCTAGCCACTATTCAACTCTTGCCCACGCAGCTTCCTCTTGGTAGAACATTTGTGGTGCCCACACTTCGTCCCAAACTCCTAGCATGGACACATGACTCCAAGTTCTCTGGACATCCTGGTGTACGTCGTACCTGTAACCTTCTTCAGCGTCACTACTGGTGGCCTTCTCTTCGGAAGACTTCAAGGAGTACGTACAAGCTTGTACAGTTTATGTACCATCCAAGTCTTCCATGTCTGCCCCAGATAGACTGCTTCTACCCTTACCGGTTCCCGATATACCTTGGCGTTGTATTTCCATGGATTTTTTTTTTTGCAAATATAATCTTTATTAACACCCGGGGAGGGTGAGTACCAGTACATTACAACAAAAACATCAGAAAGGTAACACAAAGCATCAGCAGTTATTACACACAGTCGGTAAGCAACCCAGGGTTAATGGATCATTCTTAACCACTTGCCGACCGTCAACCGTAGGTTGATGGCGAAAAGATGGCTCTGCTAGGCAAACCGCCGTCATACGACGGCGGCTGCCAGATCGAGCACTGTGAGCGCGTGCGGGGGGCCGGGGGCTCCAGGGAGCGGGTGCGGCGGACTCGATCGCTGCCGGCTACCCGCGATGCCCCCCCAGAGTGAAAGAACGGAGGTCTGCGTATGCAAACACGGATCTCCGTTCTGTGAGGGGGGAAGGACTGTGATCAAAGCCTTCCTCTATATGGAAGCTGTGATCGCTATCCTTCCCCTGCTAGGGCAGCCCACACACAGTTAGAACACGCCCAGGGAACACAGTTAACCCTTAGAGCGCCCCCTGCAGGTTAACCCCTTCACTGCCAAGGGCATTTACACAGTAATCAGTGCATTTTTATAGCACTGATCGCTGTATAAATGCCAATGGTCCCAAAAAAGTGTCAAAATGGTCCGACATGGCCGCTGCAATATCGCAGTACCCCTAAAAATCGCAGATTGCTGCCATTACTAGTAAAAAAAAAAATAAAAACCCCAGAAATGAATTCTCATCATCCGTAAACCCAGCAAGTTTTGCACAAACCAATCAATAAACGTCGATTGTGATTTTTTTGATCACAAATATGAGGAAGAATATAAATCGGCCAAAATGTTTTTTTATATTTTTTTTTTGGATTTGTATTTTAGCAAAAAGTAAGAAATGTGTTTTTTTTTTTTTGCAAAATTGTCGCTCTTCTTTTGTTTATAGCGGCGATCAGAAATGACGCAGCGGTGATCAAATACCACCAAAAGAAAGCTCTATTTGTGGGAAAAAAAGGACGCAAATTTTGTTTGGGTACAACGTCGCACGACCGTGCAATTGTCAGTTAAAGCGACGCAGTGCCGAATCGCAAAAAGTGCTCCGGTCCTAAAGTGTGAAATCCTTCCGGGGCTGAAGTGGTTAATATTGTCTGTTGGTGTTCCCGTCCTGCTAGTACAAATCATGTCTAGTTACCATCTTAGCAGTAGGTATGGGCCATCTGGCCACTCCCCCTCCACTAACCGTTTTCCAATAACATAAAATATAAAAACAGAAGGGGGAAAAACTGAAAATGATCAAGAGGGAAGGGGAGAAAAGAAAAGTCAGGGGAGTGAAGAAAAATAGAGAGAGTAGAGAAAGGCAGAGAAGGAAAGGGTAGAAATGTGCAGAGCGGTGATGGTGACACTCAGCGAGTCATCAGGGTTGGCGATGGAAATCACTTTAAGGAGGAGTCGTCACTAACAGTGCCCTGCCCTCTTCTGACAGAATAAACATATTCCACAGATGCCATGTTTTATTATATTTTTCCCTTTTGTGCTGTGAGGTAAGGATCAAGTCCTCCATCCCGTTTATCTGCTCCACTTTGTGGAACCAACTCGTTATGGAAGGTGGGTCCTGTCTTTTCCAGTAAAGAGAAATACAAGATTCGGCTGCATTTAGTAGATGTCGTAGAATAGATCTATTGTCAATTTTGGAGGAGATCCGAGAGACATGGAGGAGGAAAAAGGCTGGGTCTTTCGGGATCTGATAGTCTGTGAATTTTTGTGCTATGGTATGTATGATTGACCAGTAGTGTTGTAGGTGGGGACAGGACCAGAAAATATGTAGCATAGTGCCCTTCTCTTCTCGGCATCGCCAACAACGATCCCTGGACGTAGGGAAGCATGCATGGAGTTTAGCAGGCGTGTAATACCACCTAGTGAGAACTTTGAAATGTGCTTCTTGGATTTTAGTGCTAATGGATGATTTAAGGGTATAACGAATTATGTTTTTGATTTGATGCATCGCAAATGTACAGCCCAGGTCAGTCTCCCATTTGGTCAACCACGGAAGGGCAGGTTGTTCTGCCGGAGTGTTTAATAGGGAGTAAGATTTTGAGAGGACTTGAGGAAGATCACCTGTGCCCATGCAGTATTCTTCATAAGTCATCAAGGTTCTCTGAAATCTGGCAGGATTATGAAGTGATCACAAAAAATGGTGCAAGCGGAGGGCCAGGCCAGAATGATAGGTGGTATGGACCGTCACTGTCTGTCAGGTTGGCGAGTGTTGGCCAGCTACTGTCTCGTAGGAAGTCCGCCGCACGATCTCGGCCTGCCTCTCATAGATGCTTATAGTCTCTGAAAGGAAACAAAGGGTTGCCCAATATAGGGTAAAGTGGGGAGTCCACCGTGGTCAGCGGTATTTGTTCGATTACTCGAGCGCATACGCGAAGAGTTGTACCGATTTTGAGGTTCGCTAATCAGCCATAAGTACTAAACTCTAGCATAAGGTTGGGGAGGGAAACGATGGGGTTAGTAAGCGTGAAAAGAAGATCATATGCAGAGATCTTATGTTGGGTGTGGTCAATGGTTAATCCCATGATATCGTCATTCCGCCTGATTCTACAAAAAGGTCTCCAGTGAGAGGGCAAAAAGAAGGGGGGAGAGTGGACACCCCTGCCGCATCCCATTACTGATGGGGAGTGGTTCTGATAGGAAGCCATTGGCCTTTACCTGAGCTGTGGGTTGCGAGTATACCCCGGTTATCCAGCCAAGCATAGAATCTCCCAAACCAATATGAGGCAGGACAGAGAACATGAAGTTCCAGTCCACCCTGTCAAATGCTTTCTCAGCGTCAGTGCTGAGAAAGACATAGGGTGTACGAGTGGTAGAAGCAATATGGATCAGGTTAAGGGCATTGGATGTATTGTCTCGTGCTTCCCTAGTCGGTATAAAGCCCACTTGGTCTAAATGAATTAGGGACTGTAGGTGTTGTGCTAGTCTAGATGCAATAATTTTGGTAAACAGTTTCAAATCAATGTTCAATAGTGAGATGGGTCGGTAACTACCACACTGCGTTGGATCTTTCCCGTCTTTGGGAATTACAGAAATATGTGCCCTTAGCGATTCCTGGGGGAAGGGATTATTATCGGATGCGATGGCATTGAATAGTTTAACCATATGGGGACCGAGAGTCGGTAGGAGTGTTTGGTAGTACGCTAACGTAAAACCGTCGGGGCCAGGAGCTTTACCCCTTTTAGTTGCCGCCACAACTCCCTGCAGCTCCTCCGGAGTAATGGGTGCCTCGAGTTCAGCACAGACCTCCGATGGTAACATAGGCAGAAGAGAGGATCTGATGTAATCATCTACCTCTGCCTGCGGGTGAGGTTGGGTTTGCAGATTGTATAGATTACAATAGAGATCTTGGAAAGTCTGTGAAATTTGCCGCCTCCTGGTGTGGTGACATTCGGGATGTACGCGGAGGACCTACGCCAGAAGCTTCCTGCACTTATCACCGAACTCATAGCCCATTCTCTGGCAGGATTGCAGCGTCGCTTTAGCTCTGTAATGGAGTAGGTCGGAAATCTGGTTACGAAGGAGCAGAATGTCCTCATCCAATGTTGGTGTGGAGACGTGTTTGTGTTTTGCTTCCAATTTATGCAGCTTCTCTAATAGGGAAGCGAGCTGTTGGTTGCACTCTTTTTTAATGCGGGCCCCATGCTTACTGAATATCCCTCTGATCACTGCCTTATGTGCCTCCCACAACAGTTAAGGATCGCATTCCTCCTGGTCGTTCGTATGGAAGTAGTGTTGTAATTCCTTTTGGATGTCGGTGAGGACATCTGGGGTCTGGAAGAGGCTGTCACTCAGGTGCCAGAATCTGGATCTCTAGTGGCAGGTTGCAGAAAGGGCATACGTCATGGTGATCACGGCATGATCAGACCACCTTATATGATCAACACCGCATGTTCCATGGATTTTTATCTCTGATCTGCCCCCCTCAGCAGGTTTTACGGTCATTTGGGTAGTGGTGGATCGGTTCTCCAAAATGTGCCACTTAATTCCTCTCCCAGGTCTACCTACAGCTACCAGTCTTGCCATGACTTCCATCAAGGAGATCTTTCGTCTCCATGGGATGCCTTCACACATAGTCTCAGACGGGAGTTAAATTTACAGCTCGCTTTTGGAGAGCCTTGACCTTGACTAAGATGACTTGGGTGGATCTGTTGCCATGGGCACAGTTTGCCTTAAACCACCACTCCAATGCCAGTACTGGAAAATCTCCCTTTTTCACTGTTTACGGTCAGCAACCATCCGTTCCCTTTCCTGTTCCAATCTCTTCTCTCATACCAGCAGCTGCTGAAACCCAAAAGACCTTCAACTTAATCTGGGCAGAGGTTTCTAAGAATCTTCACCTGGCTGCTTCCAGGCATAAAACGGCAGCATATCATCATTGTCGTCCTGGTCCTAAGTTCCTACCTGGCGATAGAGTTTGGCTCTCTACCAAACACATCTGACTGCAGGTGCCCTCAATGAAATTTTCTCCTCGCTTCATTGGTCCCTTTCCAATTATCCGTCAGATCAATCCTTTTGCTCCGCCTGCCCTCTCATCTCAGGATCCCCAATGCCTTTGATGTCTCCCTGCTCAGGCTATTGATCCTCAATCGCTTCTCTCACCCTTCTTCTCACCCTGCTCCTGTTGCAGATACCATGGACCAGTATGAGATTAAATACTGGACTCCAAATACTCCCAGGGAAAGTTACTCTATCTGATTGATTGGAAGGGCTACGGTCCAGAAGAGAGGTCTTGGGTTCTGGCTACAGATGTTTCATCCCCACGCTTGGTGAGCAATTTTTATCAGCAATTTCCCTCCAAGCCAGCACCTAGATGTGTGGGGAGACCTCGTAAGCAGGGGGTACTGTCACAGATCAGCTGCGGAGCTGATCTGTGTCTTACTGGTTGCATATGTTTTTTTTTACCTTTGCTGCTGTAGGTCTGCTGACACCTGTGGTTCTACAAGCTTATGCTCTGCTCTTGCTACACTGACTTAACAACTATGGGTGTCGCCGGCTTCAAGTGATGGTTAATATACCTTCCTTCCTGCTACTTCCTGTCCGGCCTCCTTTGTATCTCCCTATTTAAATTCCTTATGTACTGACTCGGCTAGTTCTCCTGGTTACATTTCTCTGCTGCCCGCCCGGACCTTGGCTCATTATCCGGCTTTCCATGTGCTCCATCCATCCGTGCCTGCACTGTGTCTTTGGGTATTCTCCTCATGAGCAGGGTGAACCTGGGGGTCGTGACCTGGTGTCAGCACGCAGCTAAGTCCAAACTCCCGTGAGGGGGTCCCTGGTAGAATGCCGGCTGGGCTCCACGCCCTGGGGGATCCCATGTCACCTGCTCGCCTGTGGGCTCACACCTGCATCACCGTGACAATGGAAGTCTGTTGTTATAATTAATAAAAAATTAATATTAATTATTAATAAAAAAATATGTATGAATAATATAATTTTTTTGTAGTACCTATGTTTGAAATGCAGAAAATATGTACTTTACCTAAAGTTTTTGTTTCCTTTTAAATTTATATAAAAAAGGTTGGTGTCAAAATGTATATATTCTTCCAGCTCATAAATATATATTTTTTCTGGTAGTGCCTCACCTAGGGCTATAGAGTGCAGAGTGCAGAGCCCTCTATAGGGCTATAGAGTGCAGAGGTCCCAACATTTCTAGCAGCTCCTAGAGGGGTAGTGCCACATTAGGATGAATACTAGACCTCTTCAGTGGACAACCTATGTGTTTCCTTCCAGTTAGTTTAAATATAAATTTGTATGATTTGGCTGCAGTGTAATTTTTGTTAATCTTTCAGTTCTATATGTACAAATATAGCATAATTTTCTTGTGTAGCCATATTAAAAATAAGCTAAACTCATTATTTCATTGCTTGCTTGTCGCTTCATTTTCTATTGATTCATTCTCCCTCCTGCCCATTATTCAGACTTTATAGCATTCACAAAATGAACGGAAGGGAGAGGATAGTAATCAGCACTGTGTAACCTCCGGCTGAGCCGCAAAGTGGAACCACGGTGTCCTCTCTAAGCCAGTATTTCGTGTGACTTAAATCCAATTTGTCTTGCGCAAGCGAGAATACAATTGGCCTTAATATATTAACAATATGACTTTACCTGTCACTTCTGTTCTGTGTCACACTTGCAGGCTCACAAATGGGGGTCAGATGCAGTGTCCCTCCTTTTAGGAAAGGAAGGATAAAGGGTTAAATTGATTCTGCAGACAAGATAGTTCTGTTTTTCTTAGGTGCTGTTTTATTCTGGTATCATGTGGATTCTGTATTATGAATATTCCTTCACCTCTCCAATGACTGTTCTCTTAATCATTCTAGCTTCCATATCCTCCTTACGCATTGATGCCCTCCATCTCTGATTATTAGGAGCAGTACTAGATTTTATTGTATGGTCGCAAGAAAAGTCTGGCTTTCAACAATGAATATGTACAGTACTGTATATTATGATAACCCTTTTTTACTACATTGATCAGATGTTATGTTTAGAAACAATAATGTTTATTTTGACTATATCATCCTGACCACTCCAAGTCTGCCGTGCATAGAGTCCCCTCGGCTACAGTCTCTGCCACAGGTGCCGATCCCCAAAAGGAGCACATCCAACTTCTCACATAAAATCGTATACCGTGCTTTGGCCACACACTGTTAAAGGGTTACCAAAGTCAGATTAAAATAGCAAAAAAATCTATAAGTTACAGCGCACACATGATACATACTCCTGTCAGGCTATTTTAAAAGCATCTACAACGTATGTAGCAAAAAATGCAAAAATATGGGGGTTTGGTCACACTGAATGGCCATGAAGTGCTTAAGCCCATTGACTGCTGCAAAGTACCCCGTTACCAATGGGAACCTACACTGACCTTAGAGTGAATGCTCATATCTCTTAAACCATGGAAGCTAACGCCTCTCTTTATGGGAGACCAGAGGACACATCCCATGGATCAGGTGGACACTGATTGGGGCTAATTAAGGAGGATGGAGGTTATACTTACCTGTTCTGTGCAGTGTTATTGCACAGAATGGCCCCGATCCTCCTCTTCTGGGGTCCCTGGTGGTAATCTTGGCTGGCTATGGTGAGAGCATAGTCTCCGCACTCCCGACCTGTGTGTCTATGGAGCTGCACTCAATAGGCTTACACAGCAGGACTTAGGCCCACCTCCCACTTCCTCTTTACTGCATGTGATTGACAGCAGCAAGAGCCAATGGCTCCTGCCGCTTCTCGAATGCTGTGAAGGTAAGGGGAGAATAGATGCAGTCATGCACAGCGCTCTTCTCCCCTCTCTTACTCTTCACACAGGGAAGGGGGGCACAGGGAAATTGAAAACGTTTTTTTACATTAATGCAAACAATGCATCAAGGTAAAAAACATTTTTAGGTTTAGTAACACTTTAAATTTAACCGTTGTGTTGTGGAGAAATTGCAGCTTCAGCTCAGTCCCCATCCACTAGCCACGCCCTCTGATGCATTTCAGATTGGGTTCCTAATCTGGGAGAAATGCACCACAGGGGAGTGGCCAGTGGGCAGGGACTTATTTGAAGCAGTAATTTCTCAACCCAACCGTTAACTTTCAACAGTGTGTGGCACAAGCTTGGTATAGGTTTAGTTTTACTAGCTATGGATTTTGGGGGCAACATTTTATAAACCTACCTGTAAATCAATTTTAAAGATACAATCCAGTCAAAATAGAAGATGTAACATTTTGATGCATCCAGGAACCATAACCTATCTGCTGAATAGTTCAGTTTTTCATCCAATCATTGCTGTACTGCACCAGTCAGTAATCTGATGGTCCTGCAATGCTCCTGCTGCGCATGCTGGGATATCATCATGGCTGCTTTTTACACACAGAAAATCTGATGTAAAAACATGCCAGTTCTAAGATGTTTTGTATAGCCACCAATCAGATTCAAATAAGCTTGAAAGTGATTGATAATCCAGGAGACAGAAAATGAAGAAGTTACCCTGCGCAGATTTCAGGAAGTTCTCCCCATCTGACGCTGGAGTTTATGCTGTAGGTAGCTAGAATGTAGCTTTAAGTAAGCGGTTAAAACTTTCCAACTTTAACACAGTTACAGTGTTTACTAGCTATCATTAGTAGTTCACAGGACCAAATTAGCTTAATGCATGTGTGAAGAGGTGCGGTTTTTAAAATGTTAAGTGTGTTACCATACATCAATGTGTTTTCTTTTGTGCATTGACATACATTTTGATGTGCATCAATAAGCAATTTCATTGTATTTTCTATTTTAGAATTTGGAGTGGATAGGATTGAGAGCCTTTGAGCAGAGCTTGTTAATACCTGTTGCCAACATATCAAATTCATGTTATATATGTTTTGATGCACTGTCATTGACTTTTATGGGCTTCTCAATGCACTAAAAACATTTTTCATTTTGGGGAAGTTAGACACACCCAAATGAGCACGTTGCAATGCATGCGTTAAAATGCTACAGTGTAAATGGACCCTGAATGTATTTTGTTGTTGCTGAGAATTTCACTTTAAAATATATGTGAACCTCTTTGTAAAACTACCCATTCAATGTAATATAGAAATGAAAGGCATATACTGTATATATACATATCAATCTCTGTTTTCAGCTGCATTAGGGGTTTAGAGAAGTTGGGTGTGGAGAAACCGCAGTACACTGATGTTCCCAGTAAATGGCTGCGCAGGGGGTTGTGTTAGCACATTTCTGACCATTGGAGGACAGGCAGGCTGTTCTTCCAGCACAGCCAGAAAACTGACCATGGTGAGATAGATGTGCTGTCATGTCTAGTGCGGTCAGTTTGAAATAGGACAGCAGTGGGGCTTTACAGGATCACCAGATATTTCACACAAAGTAATACAAAGAGAATAGGATACTTTTTAACACGAGTACATGGTACAGCAGACACATATCAGGAATATGAAATGTTGGGGTAACATAGACTTTAATGTATGTCACAATTGCACATATATTTTTGCTTGTTTCCCCCAAATTTTATTGTGCAAGTAAAACATACAATTTGTGGATCAGCAGCAAAATGTTTGAAAGGTTAGTTACTATTGATCATGTATAAAGTCTTATGGTCAGAATTAACGCTAAGCTGTTAAATGCACAAATGAAATACATACAGTATATAACAGCTGTGTAACCTCTCACCCCGGGTCGGCGTCATATGATGTCATTTACTTTGAGTGGAGATATCTGAAGGATGCCGGGAGCGACGTCATGACATCACTTCCAGCTCTGGCAGATGTAAAAGCTGACATTTTCTTTTGCTGGAAAATCTGGGCTCATTTTTGTTTTTGATCTCAGGATTTCCAGCATAGATGAGAGATGTGAGGACTTGTAGACCCCAGATCTCTGTAAAGGGGACCTGTCGTTCTCTTTTCCTATTACAAAGGAGGTTTACATTTCTTATAATAGGAATAAAAGGGATATAGAAATAAATAAAGGTAAAGTTTAAAAATAAAAAACTAAAATGAACAATAATACATTTTTTTTACAGCGCCCCCATTCCCTCGTGCTCGCACACAGAAGTGAAAACATACGTTGGTTGCGTATGTAAACGGCATTCAAACCACACATGTGAGGTATCACTGCAATCGTTAGAGTGAGAGCAATATTTCTAGTGCTAGACCTCCTCTGTATCTCTAAAATGGTAACCTGTAAAAAATGTTAAAGCGTCGCCTATAGAGATTTTTAAGTACTGTAGTTTGGCGCCATTGCACAAGTGTGTGCAGTTTTAAGGCATGACATGTTTGATTTCTTTATACTTGACGCATCATCATTGTTTATATTTTACCCAAAAATTTGGTTATCTATTGTGTTGTCTTGCATTAAAATTCATTAAAGAGTATTTTCTCTTTAGTTCGTCGACAGGCACAGCGATTCTTAGGACTAAGTGGGTTATACTGCCCTCTTCAGGAGTTTACTAGGCAGAACAGGCAGTTCTAACAGCAAAATGAACAGCAACAGACACAGCCCCTCCCAGGGGGCAGTCCCCACTGGCAGATAACCCCACACCCAGCTGCTCCTAGCTCAGGTTTTTCCTGCCTAGTGCAAGGAGTTAGACCTAGGCTCCCCATTGGAATCTGTGGTACCTCTCTTGGCCACTTTCGCTGTCCTGGGACAGCCTCACAGATGAAGACTACAATCAAGCAGCCGTGCTGGGCGACAGGCTGGTTCTTGGATCCAGGTAGTCTCCCCAGCCGGCCATCAAGCGTTGGACCGGATGCTGCACAAATACTGTACGACATAAAAAATTTCAACGAGCTACTAAAAAAAAAAAAATACTGTATATACTGTTGGGTGGGGGGGATCTAATTATTTCTAGTAAAAAAATTATGATTTTTACATGTAGTAGAGAAATGCCAGAATTGGCTTGTGTGGCAAGTGGTTAAACTGCATTTGTATTGATGTCCTTAGATTTAAACAGCTTTGCCACACAGCACAGTCCTGCCTGGCAGGGTAGAGGACCTGATATTTCGCTTCTGCAGTTTTGCTTTCACTTACAGGCCTCTACTGTGATTGGACAGTGAAACGAGAGGCAGCCCAAAGATAAGCTCTTCTACGTATCTGTCACTTTGCTATGTCTTCCTATCAGCATCATCTTTGTACTGCAAAGCACCTAAATAGCCTATTGTATTGCTTCTCCCTCCTCCTCTCTGAACTGCGCAGCACAGGGACTGGAAGAGGCCCAAACCAAGTCAAATTAAAGTGGTTCTAAAGCTTTGGTTATTTTTTTTAAAATAACAAACATGTCATACTTCCCTCCTCTGTGCAGGGGTTTTGTACAGAGTGGCCCCTAACCTCCTCTTCTGGGTTCCTCCAGCTGCGCTCCTGGGACCTCCTCTGCATCCAGTGACCCGTCAGGAAAAGCTTCCCTGAGGTCACACATACGGCGTGCTCCCGTGTCCTGCTGTTTGCGTGTATTCACACAAACAGCCCCTGGCCCCCGTGTTACTGGACCTGATTGACAGCAACGGGAGAAATGGCTCCCCTGCTATCAATCCAGCCAATGAGGACCCGTGACACCTGCTGGAGCGGATTGCTCGTAGCCGCTGCTGGAACGAACGGGCTCAGCTAAGTAAAAGGGGGTCTCTGGGGGGGTTACTATTGAGAAAAGGTTTTTCATTCTATGCATTAAAGCGCAAAACCATGGGACTTTACAACCACTTTAAGGTTCTTACATTGCTTACATTCAAAAAAAAATACGCATGGGTGTATTATTGATTACAAAGCCGCATTTATCTGTGTCTTTTATATCTGCCTGAAGTTTAGCTTCCATTTCTTCACATATTGCTATGGAGATTTAACTGGTAAGTGAGTCAGTTTGCACTTCAGTGTCCTGTGCTTTTAGATGATTCTCTATAGCAACAAATCTAGAAATAATTTTAATAGGTGACATTGTAAACTTAGTTGAAAAGCTAAGCTTGGGCTTGTTACATGTCTGTGATGACATTACATCTCCTAGAGAGCCATTTTACCTGGTCTAAAGCACTAAAACAGAACCTTCATTCGTCTTGGATTCCTGTCTCACTCCTGAGGTTGCCATCATCCAACCTCAGGGTCATGCAATGTTTGGTGCAGGCATGCTATCTTGCAGAAACTGGTGCTGTTCTGGCAGTCAAATGATGCTACTTTCTTCAGTGGATTGGAGCCTCACCAGCGACAACTGAGGGGCACTGAGATGGGTTCATGTAAAGTGGCTGCCAGTCAATATTCTGATGATGTAAGAAAGCCCAGTATATAAGCTCAACAGCGGCTTATAACAGCACTGTGGCACGAAAATCAAAGTACCTTATATACCAAGTATATTTAAATGTTTTGTTCTCATCTCTCACTTGTATTATATTGCTCCGGTTTGTGGTTGCCTTGAAATGCATGACACTTGTTCATATTTTAGTTGACAGAGAAATAATGATCTTGTTCCAGTATAAGGCCAATGTGAATCTATTACAGCTGCTTGAAACAGGTCTGCAGCCACCATTCCTTGTGTTGTTTTTAGCGTTATGTTTGAATCTGCCCTTATCTCTCATAATATGTCAGTGCTGAGTGAAGGCATTAATGCTACTTCAGTGTATTCTTTACCGCAATGTAATTACAGACCTGTCTGGTTCATTTACTTATGATGGTGTCTGTATGCTTTCAAATGGATTTATCACCATCTAGTGGATGGCAGAAGTGCATATGCAGTAAGTGTGCAATAATTCAGATAGCAGCATTAAAGCAGCATATGCTTCAGTGCGCTAAGATGTATGACCATATATTTGTCAGTCATTGCAGTCCCTTTGCAATTCAATTCTTTCTTAATGGTAGATCTGAAGTTAACAGATAACATTAGGTTTAAAATAACAAATTGTTATTTCTTTATATCTATTGGTTTACATGATTTCATGATTTTTATATGCAAAAGACATGACATACAGTGCATGCGGAAAATATTCACAATCCTTCACTTTTTCCACATTTTGTTACATTACAGCCTTATTCCAAAATGGATTAAATTCATTATTTTCCTCAAAATTCTACAAACAATAATGACAAAGTGAAAGAAGTTTGTTTGAAATCTTTGCAGATTTTTTAAAAATAAAAAACAAAACAAATCCCATGTACATAAGTATTCACAGCCTTTGCTCAATACTTTGTTGAAGCATATTTGGCACCAATTACAGCCTCGAGTCTTGTTAAATATGATGATACAAGCTTGGCACACCTATTTTTGGGTAGTTTCTCTGATTCTTCTTTGCAAGACCTCTCAAGCTCCATCAGGTTGGATGGGAAGCATAGGTGCACAGCCATTTTCAGATCTCTTCAGAGATGTTCAGTCTAGTTCAAGGCTGGGCTTTGGCTGGGACATACACAGAGTTGTCCCGTAGCCACTCCTTTGTTATCTTGGCTGTGTGCTTAGGGTCGTTGTCCTGTTGGAAGATGAACCTTTGCCCCAGTCTGAGATCCAGAGCGCTCTGGAGCAGGTTTTCATCAAGAATGTCTCTGTACATTGCTGTATTCATCTTTCCCTCGATCCTGACTAGTCTCCCAGTTCTTGCTGCTGAAAAACATGCCCACAGCATGATGCTTCCACTACCATGCTTCACTGTAGAGATGGTATTGGCCAGGTGATGAGCGGTGCCTGGTTTCCTCCAGACACGACGCTTGCCATTTGTATTTCAAAATGTCTTCCATTTATGGATGATGGAGGCCACTGTGCTCATTGGGACCTTCAATGCTGCAGAATTTTTCTGTACCCTTCCCCAGATCTGTTCCTCGATACACTACTCTCGAAGATCTACAGACAATTCCTTGGACATGGCTTGGTTTGTGCTCTGACTTGCACTGTTAACTGTGGGGTCTTATATAGACAGCTGTGTGCCTTTTCAAATCATGTCCAATCAACTGAATGTACCACAGGTGGACTCCAATCAAGTTACAGAAACATCTCATTGATGATCAGTGGAAACAGGATGCACTTGAGCTCAATTTTGAGTGTCATGGCAAAGTCTGTGAATACTTATATACATGGGATTTTTTTGTTTTTTATTTTTAATAAATTTGCAAAGATTTCAATCCAACTTCTTTCATGTTGTCATTATGGGGTATTGTTTGTAGAATGTTGAGGAAAATAATGAAATTAATTACATTTTGGAATAAGCCTGTAATATAACAAAATGTGGAAAAAGTGAAGCGATGTAACCGATTTACGGATGCACTGTATACTCCAACAATAAACTACTTAGATATGGTCAGTATTATATCTGAGAGATATGATAAATAAAGGGCATGCTTTCCTGTATGTTCCATTGGCCTGTTGTCTGCAAGCAGCACAAGTAGCTGACAAATTATACGTTATATCAGGGTGGTAAGACTTTCTGAATCTTGCAATTGGTTTTGCACCTCTACATTTCAGAGAGCTGCATGCCCTAATATATTTAACGCCTTCCCCTTCCTGCCCAGACCAGCTTTCAGCGCTCTCACCCTTTGAATAACAATCGTGTGGTCATGCAACACTGTACTCACATGACATTTTTATCATAGTGTTCACACAAATAGAGCTTTCTTTTAGTGGTATTTAATCACCATTGGGTTTTTTATTTTTTGCTAAATAACTGAAAAAAATGAAAATTCTTTGTTTAGGTTATACTTTTTGCAAATGAATGAAAGATTTTTTAGGCCAAATTTTATTCTGCTACATTTCTTTGGTGAAAATATCCCAAATCAGTGTGTATTACTTAGTCTGTAGAAAAGTTATAGAATCCACAAACTATGGTATATACAGTATCTCACAAAAGTGAGTACACCCCTCCCATTTTTGTAAATATTTTATTCTATCTTTTCATGTGACAACACTGAAGAAATGACACTTTGCTACAATGTAAATTAGTGAGTGTACAGTTTGTATAACAGTGTAAATTTGCTGTCCCCTCAAAATAACTCAACACACAGCCATTAACCACTTCAGCCCCGGAAGGATTTCTAGCTTTAGGACCGGAGCCCTTTTTGCGATTCGGCGCTGCGTCGCTTTAACTGAAAATTGCGCGGCCGTGCGATGTTGTACCCAAACTAAATTTGCGTCCTTTTTTTCCCACAAATAGAGCTTTCTTTTGGTGGTATTTGCTCACCGCTGCATCATTTCTGATCACCGCTATAAACAAAAGAAGAGCGACAATTTTGCAAAAAAACCCAAATTTCTTACTTTTTGCTAGAATACAAATCCAAAAAAAAATATAAAAAAACATTTTTTTTCACCATTTTTGGCCGATTTATATTCTTCCTCATATTTGCGATAAAAAAAATCGCAATCGGCGTTTATTGATTGGTTTGCGCAAAAGTGGACGCGTTTACGGATGATGAGAATTCATTTTTGGGGTTTTTTTTTTTTTTACTAGTAATGGCGGCGATCTGCGATTTTTAGCGGTACTGCGATATTTCAGCGGACATGTCGGACTATTTTGACACTTTTTTGGGACCATTGGCATTTATACAGCGATCAGTGCTATAAAAATGCACTGATTACTGTGTAAATGTCATTGGCAGTGAAGGGGTTAACCTGCAGGGGGCGCTCTAAGGGTTAAGTATGTTCCCTGGGCGTGTTCTAACTGTAGGGGTACTGCCCTGGCTGGGGAAGGGAAGTGGTCACAGCCTTCGTATACAGGAAGGCTGTGATCACAGCCCTTCCCCCTCACACAGAACGGAGGTCCGTGTTTACATACACGGACCTCCGTTCCTTCGCTCCGGGGGGGCCATCGCGGGTAGCCGGCGGCAATCGAAGCCGCCGCACCCACTCCCTGGCCCTCCCCGAACACAGTGAGCGCGCGGGCGCGCCTCCGGCGGCGCGCTCACTAGGCTCGTGAGCGCGGCCGCCGTCATATGACGGCGATTTGCGCTCACGAGCCACCTTGCCGCCGTCAATTGCCGATCGGCGGTCGGCAAGGGGTTAATGTCTAAACCGCTGGCAACAAAAACGCTTCGACCCCTAAGTGAAAATGTCCAAATTGGGCCCAAAGTGTCAATATTTTTGTGGCCACCATTATTTTCCAGCACTGCCTTAACCCTCTTGGGCATGGAGTTCACCAGAGCTTCGCAGGTTGCCACTGGAATCCTCTTCTACTCCTCCATGACAACATCACACAGCTGGTGGATGTTAGAGACCTTGCGCTTCTCCACCTTCCGTTTGAGGATGCCCCACGGATGCTCAATAGGGTTTAGGTCTGGAGACATGCTTGGCCAGTCCATCACCTTTACCCTCAGCTTCTTTAGCAAGGCAGTGGTCGTCTTGGAAGTGTGTTTGGGGTCGTTATCATGTTGGAATATTGCCCTGCGGCCCAGTCTCCGAAAGGGAGGGGATCATGCTCTGCTTCAGTATGTCACAGTACATGTTGGCATTCATGATTCCATCAATGAACTGTAGCTCCCCAGGGCCAGCAACACTCATGCAGCCCCAGACCATGACACTCCCACCACCATGCTTGATTGTAGGCAAGACACACTTGTCTTTGTACTCCTCACCCGGTTCCCGCCACACTCGCTTGACACCATCTGAACCAAATACGTTTATCTTGGTCTCATCAGACCGCAGGACATGGTTCCAGTAATCCATGTCCTTAGTTTGCTTGTCATCAGCAAACTGTTTGCAATCTTCCTTGTGCATCACCTTTAGGAGAGGCTTCCTTCTGGGACAATAGCCATGCAGACCAATTTTTTTTTTTGTAAAATATTTTTTAGTCGTTTTGCAGAGAGAAAGCATACAGTACATTCCGCAACATGCGGAGCCCCCCAAGTGGGGTAACTTTACAGTTACAACTGCTGCAACAGATTAGGTAGACCAATTTTGATGCAGTGTGTGGCGTATGGTCTGAGCACTGACAGGCTGACCACCCACCCCTTCAACCTCTGCAGCAATGCTGGCAGCACTTATACATCTATTTCCCAAAGACAGCCTCTGGATATGACGCTGAGCACATGCACTCAACTTCTTTGGTCCTGTCCTGTTAAACTGCTGTATGGTCTTGGCCACCATGCTGCAGCTCAATTTCAGGGTCTTGGCAATCTTCTTATAGCCTAGGCCATATTTATGTAGAGCAACAATTATTTTTTTCAGATCCTCAGAGAGTTCTTTGCCATGAGGTACCATGTTAAACTTCCAGTGACCAGTATGAGAGAGTGAGAGCGATAACATCAAATTTAACACACCTGCTCCCCAATCACACCAGAGACCTTGTAACACTAAAAAGTCACATGACACCAGGGAGGGAAAATTGCTAATTGGGCCCAATTCGGACATTTTCACTTTTGTTGCCAGTGGTTTAGACATTAATGGCTGTGTTGAGTTATTTTGAGGGGACAGCAAATTTACACCGTTATTCAAGCTGTACACTCACTACTTTACATTGTAGCAAAGTGTCATTTCTTCAGTGTTGTCACATGAAAAGATAGAATAAAATATTTACAAAAATGGGAGGGGTGTACTCACTTTTGTGAGATACTGTATATCTGAAAATTGATCAGTCCTGATGTACTGATGGCCTATCTAATTCGTCGTCATTTTGTTTGTCATAAGCTTTTGGAAAATGAAGAAGTTAAAAAAAAAAAGTTTTTTTATAACCACTTGCTTACTGGGCACTTAAACCCCCTTCCTGCTCAGACCAATTTTCAGCTTTCAGCGCTCGCACTCTCTGAATGACGATTGTGCGGTCATGCAACACTGTACCCAAATGACATTTTTATCATTTTTTTCACACAAATAGAGATTTCTTTTTGGTGGTATTTAATCAGTGCTGGTTTTTTATTTTTTGCTAAAATGTGCACTGATGAGGCTGCACTGATAGGCTGTGCTGATAAGCACTGATAAGGTGGCACTGATGGGCAATGACGAGGCGGCACTGGTGGACACTGATAGGTGGTACTGATGGGCGGCACTGAAGGACACTGATGGATGGCACTGATGGATGGCACTGATTGGCAGCACTGATGGGCACTGATAGGTGGCACTGGTGGGCATAGATAGGTGGCACTGGTAGATGACACTGGTAGGCACTGATAGGCTGCACTGATATGCATTGGTAGGTGGCACTGGTGGGCTCTGCTTAGCAGCAGTGGGTGTCTGTGTGCGGGACCGATTTCCCTCTGACAGAAGCCTTTTTGTTTCTCCTCACGCTATCATAGTGAGGGGGAAAAAAGCATGATTATGATCTTCTGTTTACATCACGTGTTCAGCTGCCATTGGCTGATAGCTGATCACATGGTAAGGGGCCAGAATCAGCCCCTTAATCCGATCTGTGATCAGCCGAGTCTCGTTGACTCGCTGACCACAGAGCATGCCACATGGACTCCCTCCCGGCAATTTAGGCCTGTGCTTTAGCTGTCTTTCGGCTATAGCGCAGGCTTGAGGAGGCTAAATACTGTCACCAGTGCAGTACAGCTTCATGATATAACTGGTGGAGCAGTGATCCGGGACACTGACTGGTCACAGTACAAAAAAAAAAAAATCACTCTTTATTTTTTTATTATTTTTTTTTACAATTCTTTTTTAACACACTTTGACCAGAGCAATATAACGGTACCATAGTACATTGTGCTACTCTGGGGAAGTGATCAGTATTTTTTTTTTTTTATATTTTTACACATTATGTTTGCATATAGCAATGAATTTAATTGCCATATGCAAGCATTTTACTGAATGAAATCGATTCATTCAGTTTGTTTTGTTGTGATTAGCTGTGATGGTACATGGTACACATGTGCTGTAATTGGCCCAGACTGACCAATCACAGCTAGCAACACAATTGTACACAATGGATGGCTTAAAAGGAAGCCATCCATTGTTTACAACTGTCACATGACCTGCTGTGATTGGCTACAGCGGTCACATGGTACTGGCAGAGAGCCAGTACAGTGATCGGTGACAGATCGTGCCGCTGTACGATTTGGGAGGACATCATATGACGTTCGCCCAGATCGATAAGAGATTCCTGCCAACGTCATCTTTCTAGAGACCGGACAGGAACCGGTTAAAGTAGTATTAAACCCTCAGTGATTTTTAGATTAACAAATTTAACACACAAGCACAATATAGTAAACAACCTACCCCAGAAGTTTTCACCTTTCAATGCTGATGACTTCTGCTCTCTCAGTACTGCTTCCCTTAACTTCCAGTTTTCACAGCAACAGTGGGCAGTGCAGTTTCCAGCCAGCCTGTTAGCTTGGACAAGGGGGTGGAGAAAGGAGCAGGGGAGTGGCTTGTCATCCTAGGTTCTGGGGCTGTTAAAGGGCTACTCCATAAGATGCTGTAAGAGAAAGGATCCACCCTTGAACAGGAAACCTGGAGCAGCAGCTTAAACAGGAACATTGGCAAGAAGTAAAAAAGAAAAAAGAAAAAGACACTTTAATAACACTTTAACCCTACCTAAAATGTTTGGATATATAAATAAAGTGTAAAATACATCTGTAACTTTTGAGCTTACAACCATTATCTGCATTTGTACAATTCAGTGTAATATACAATATTTAGATTTCTGATAAAAATGTATTTTATTTTTTACTTTCTGACACCTAGCTTATTGGGGTTTTAGTAATAGAGTCTTATTTTCATGATTTGTTTATTTGTTTTGGAATAAGGCAAATTGTTTAGTTATTTTTTAGATGTTTTTATTTTTATATAGCATGTATCGCTTTGCTTTTATAGATACGTATTGTTGTTCGGTTTGAATTTTACTGACCAGTATGAGAGAACATTTCTTTGTGATTGAACATCACAGAGTGCCTCTAACTTCCGCTCTCTACCCAATGAAAATAGTTATCACCAAATAATTTGAAACATGTAAATCTGCTGTATAATATAAAAAATAGCTCTTGTTGTTCCCTTTTAGAAGCACTGGTGAGAACCTCAACCATTTCAGCTTTACACCCTCAGTGAGCATGCTTCAATAATCATCCTCTCTGCTCTCCTCCTCAGTGCTCATCCCCACCGCTCCCTGATCTTCTGTGCAGTTGAATGCTTCCTATTCTCTGCCAGGTGTACTAGGGGTTTAAACATTTAACCTTACACCCTTAGGGCGTATGCAACACGTGTTTTGCAATGTCTCACCGTATGTGGCTGAGATTCTCTCCTGCCTAAAGCAGAACTACACTGCATCAGAGCATAACAAACCCAAAACGGCATTCATTTTAAATATTCAAATCAAACTCACCCATCCATCCATATCTCCATGCTATATTTTGCTGAGAAATCACTTTGAGAAATACCCCCCTGGCATTTCTGGCCGTGGCCATCTTGAGTAAGGGCAAATAATACTATCATTTACTTCCTGCAATCCATCTGGTCTTAGACAGGAGAGTGTGCTTAGCTGAGAAAACCCATTTTCCTCTCTTCCCCTCCTGGAGACTTCTGGGATGCATGACATCATTTGCCTAGGCCTCGAAACCAGGAAGCAACTGAAGAAATGTAACATAAAAAAAAAGTGAAGAGTGAAGTTCCAATGTATTAACATGCCATGCGCCAAATGGAGTACACACTCTCGGAGTGATTACAATCTCATAGGGCTTACAGAACATTCACAGTCATTGCACAAATACAGAGAACACAAACAGAACACAGTCAAAGCATTCACATCCAGTACACATACAGACAGGGTGCACACACAGAGATCATACAAGCATACTGAGTCAAACACATGCAAAATATACAGCATACACATACAGACTTCATGCGTTCATAAACATGGGTAAGATGATTTGCAAACATAGTTGGCTTTTTAACAACATGACAGTATTTAGTCCTACTAAATATGGAGATTGTTACCTCAAGACAAAGTGAATCAACAATGTGGAGAAGGCTACAGAAAGATGGCTTCATGTTACCCAATTTACATTGCAACACTGTGGCTTCCCTTCTCATGCAACAATCTGTTGTGCTCAGTGTGGTAACATTGGCATATTAACAGAGGTCATATGCCACTGTGGCAATAACCATGTTAAATTATATGCCCATTTGCACACATTCTCTGTTTGTTAAAGAGGAGGTCCAGCCTGGGGAAAAAAAATACAAGTCAGTAGCTACAAATGCTGTAGCTGCTGACTTTTAATATATGGACACTTACCTGTCCAGGGAGCCTGCGATGTCGGCACCTGAAACCGATCTTCGGATCGACTGTTGGGTGCTGCCGCCGCCATCGCCACTAAGGCAGACTGGCTGTTATGGAGACCACGTACTTGATAGTTGAGCCTGTCTCTTGTAGAAGGAGACCTCTCATACAGCCCTGGCTCAGAGCCCACTGGAGTGAGGGCAGTGGTCACGTGAGCACAGCGAGGTAGGAGTGTCTCTTGTCAGCAGCTGTAGACCGGATGCTGGAAGCAGAGCCTGGATGGAACACTGGATAGCAGACAGGCTGGAATAGGAACAACAGCAGACAATCGGCAATCATAGTAGCTGAATGCAGGCAGGCTGGAACACTGGACAGCGGACAGCTGGGACAGCAGCAGCAGATCAGCAATCACAGTAGCTGGATGCAGGCAGGCAGAAGAGGCATGAGACAAGCCGGGTCGGGCACGGATCAGCAAGCAGGCAGAATCAGCAGACAAGGGATGGTCGTAGAACAGGCCGAGTTCAGTAACAGGTCTCGGGCTGCCAGAAGAAGCGAAGTCAAACAAGCCGGGTCAGGATTGGAGAAGGCAGAATGGTCAAGGCAAGCCGGGTCGAGCAGGTACTAGATCAGGTAGCAGATAACAGATAGCAGGTATCAGAAACGGACTAGCTGCAGATCAGACAGCACTTCAGCCAAAGTCTAACTTCCTTTTAAAGGCCCATGTGATGTGCTGACAGAGATGCTGGGTCCTAGAGCCCTCCTGCTCTGACAGATACTGGGTCCTAGAGTCCTCCTGCTCTTGGTGTCCTGACAACATCTCTGCGCATGCGTACATGTGCGCGCTTGAACGGTCGCGAGAACCTTCGTTTGAATCCATGCACGCGTGCGTGATCGCAACGCTCGTCTGGATCCCTGACACCGGCAGTGGAGCCTTTCGGCCGGTTCCCTATTGCACATGCGCAAATCGTGCTGCATTTTCTAATTGGCCCGGCGGCGGGAGAAGGGGGGGTTGAACGTCCGGGATACGGGCCGTGGCATCGTCTCCCGGAAGTGAGGAAGGGTACCTGTCAAAAATCTGTCCCTGATCCCCCTTAAAGGTGCCAAATGGGGCAGCGGGGGGGGGGAGCAAATGAGCGGGTTGAACTTCGTTTTAAGTCCATTTGGTACCATAACACATGGTTGTGTGACTGTGGGACAGACATAGTACAGGGTGGGCCATTTATATGGATACACCTTAATAAAATGGGAATGGTTGGTGATATTAACTTCCTGTTTGTGGCACATTAGTATATGTGAGGGGGGAAACTTTTCAAGATGGGTGGTGACCATGGTGGCCATTTTGAATCCAACTTTTGTTTTTTCAATAGGAAGAGGGTCATGTGACACATCAAACTTATTGGAAATTTCACAAGAAAAACAATGGCGTGCTTGGTTTTATTGTAACTTTATTCTTTCATGAGTTATTTACAAGTTTCTGACCACTTATAAAATGTGTTCAATGTGCTGCCCATTGTGTTGGATTGTCAATGCAACCCTCTTCTCCCACTCTTCACACACTGATCGCAACACCGCAGGAGAAATGCTAGCACAGGCTTCCAGTATCCGTAGTTTCAGGTGCTGCACATCTCATATCTTCACAGCATAGACAATTGCCTTCAGATGACCCCAAAGATAAAAGTCTAAGGGGGTCAGATCGGGAGACCTTGGGGGCCATTCAACTGGCCCACGACGACCAATCCACTTTTCAGGAAACTGTTCATCTTGGAATGCTCGGACCTGACACTCATAATGTGGTGGTGCACCATCTTGCTGGAAAAACTCAGGGAACGTGCCAGCTTCAGTGCATAAAGAGGGAAACACATCATCATGTAGCAATTTTGCATATCCAGTTGAATGGCCCCCAAGGTCTCCCGACAGACAATTCCTTGGACTTCATGTCTTGGTTTGTGCTCTGACATGCACTGTTAACTGTGTGACCTTATATAGACAGGTGTGTGCCTTTCCAAACCATGTCCAATCAACTGAATTTACTGCAGGGGGACTCCAATCTAGTTGTAGAAATATTTCAAGGATGATCAGTGGAAACAGGATGCACCTGAGCTCAATTTTGAGTGTCATGGCAAAGGCTGTGAATACTTATGTACATGGTTTTTAAATTTTTATTATTTTTAATACTTTTGCAAAGATTTCAAAAAACTTCTTTCACATTGTCATTATGGGGTATTGTTTGTAGAATTTTGAGGAAAATAATGAAATTAATCAATTTTGGAATAAGGCTTTAACATAACAAAATGTGGAAAAAGTGAAGCGCTGTGAATACTTTCCAGATGCACTGTATTACCCAATTTTTTGGTAAATGATAAAACATGATGCTACGCTGAGTAGATACCAAACTACAGTACCTAAAAATCTCCATAGGTGATGCATTAAAAGCCTTTAAAGATACCCATTTAGAGTTAGAGGATGTCTGTTGCTAAAATTATTTCCCTCCCTCTAATGTTCGCGATGATGCCCGATGTGTAGTGCAATCACCGTTTGCGTATGTGTGAGGGACCTATCTGCACGTTCGCTTTTGTGTGTGAGCACAGGCGGATAGGGGCACTTTAAATTTTTTATTAATTTTTTTTTGTTTACACTGTATCTTTAATTTTCTTTATCTCTTTTATTGCGATCACAAACAATGAACAACATCCCTTGTAATAGCATGGGCCATGACAGGTCCTCTTTATGAGGAGATCTGGGGTCTGTTGGACCCCATAACTCTCCTCTGGCCTCCAAAACATCTGATTAAACCAAAATTTGATCAGATACTTGTTCAAGCCGGTATCATGAGACCAAAATGAGAAGTGATGAAATCCTCGTCGCTTACGGTTTTTGACGTCACACAGTGGGGTGAACAACAGTCATCCCTTCCTCTCATGGTGACCCAGAAACTGGATGCCTTTGGCCGCATCCTTACCAGGCTCCCCAATCAGATAGGAGAGCCTGGTAAAGGCAGTGGCGGCAGGAGGATGGTAGGACCTCTTTCTGCCCCCTCTAAAAGTAATCCAGGCGCTTCTTAGCCACTATAATGACTTTTACATTGAAGGAAATCGCTGATCCTAAAATGAATATCTTGATCATCACTGCAGCTGCAGCGATGACGGAAATATCACCCTTCCAATCCAGCAACGTACTGGTACGTCACTGGATGGGAGGCAGTTAAAGTAGAAGTCCACCCTAAAACTAAAATCCCTGCATCTATAGACAGCCACATTCTAACACTAACCTATCTAACCCTGTAAAGAAAAAATCAGTATACATACCTCTTCTGAAGCCAATCCGACCCGATCTCCAGCGGCAGAAGCTCTCCAGAGGACACAGCCGACAACGGCTGTGAAATGAATGGGGAGTGATGTCACCCATAGAGTTACTATGGGGCTTCCATTGTTGGACGTGTCCTCTGTACCCTCCTGCACTGCGAAGCCGCGGCTGACAGCTCAGCATGGTATCGGGTTGGAACGGCTTCAGAAAAGGAATGTATACTGATTTTTTCTTTACAGTGCTAGATAGGTTAGTGTTAGAACATCGGTGTGTGTAGATGCAGGGCTTTTCCTTTTAGGGTGGACTTCTACTTTAAATACATAGGTGCTGGGATGAGTTTCTGGAGGTGGAGTCATTACAGAAGTCACAGCTTACAGGCAGCAAGGTACCATGGGATATGTAGCCCTTAGAATTCAAAAGTCAACCAAAGAAATGAGCAGAGGAGAAGCCACAACACATGCAGGAAGTTGTGGAAAGAGATGACCAGCAGATTGCACTTACAACATGAACATTAACATCTGTACACAAAATGCAAAAAAGGCTCTGGCAGCAAAGGGCTAACCACTTTGCCATTGAATACCGTTGTTTTCATAGCAGATAGCTACCATAATCCCTGTATTTTTTTTTAAACAGTTGCCTGCTTTCAGATAAAAGTGGTCTCTGCGGCAGATTCGCTGCAAGATCACTTTTATCGGGGGGAGAGGTGCACCCTCCGCCACTGTTCCGTCGTCTCCGCCACTTACCAGACCCGCTGGTAATGGCGGAGACAATCGGGTCCTCTTGGCACAATGCCTGGATGCCGAGTGAGTGGAAGATGGCGCCCACTCGGTTCCATAGCATTGAAGGGTACTAAGCGACGTCAAACGTCACTTCCGCCCAATGCTCTTAAAGGAGAACATTTTTTCTCTTTCGTTCATTGACGGACGCAGCATCTTCATGATATGTGGGGTTATGCCACCTTTCACTAGGAGTGGACTAGGCAGAACACAGTTCAGCTAAAAGCAGACACAGCCCCTCCCAGGGGTGCAGTCCTCACTTGGTATAACCCCTCCACCCTGCTAAGCACACTCAGTTTTTACTGCCTACTGCAAGGAGTAGGACCTGGCTCCCTGCTGGGACCTGTGGATCCCCGTTTTTTTCCTTTTTTTCTTTTTTCAAGAAATCTGATGAAGACTACAATCAAGTAGCCGGCTGGGTGACAGGCTGGATATCCTAGATCCAGGTAGTCTCCCCAGCGCGGCCAACGGACGCGAGCCGACCTTAGCTCCGTGCTGGGTCGGCCGCATCGGGCCTCGATCCGTGCGGGGCGGCAGACGGGTTAAACATCCCGCCACCGCACTTAGGACCAGATCCTCGGGCTCGCATCACGGGTGTCGCATGGCTGGCAGCTCCTCCTCCTGTTGGCAGGTCTGTCTCGGGTGGTTGACCCGCTACGCCCGTCAGGATGGATAAGTGCGCCCCCCCACCTTCACCAGGATGTGGGGGGAGGTGGGTTTCCCCCCTGGGGTGTTAGGTGGGCCTCTTCCCTTCCTTTGCCCTTCCCCCACCCTCCACCCCCCTTCCTCACTATCTCCGGGGCTGCGCTGTTGGCCCCCCGGCTGAGACGCTGTCGGCCGCTCACAGCATCAGTGGGCGACATTTTTAAGAGGTCTGGCCTCCATTTTCTTGTAGCCGGCCGCGTGCTGCGGCCGCCATTTTGCGGTGACCGACCGCACGGTTTGGCCTCTAGGGGACGCGGCGGCCATGTTTGCATGGTCCACCGCGTTCTGGTACCTGGTTGGCCGGCTCGGTGGGCAGTCCCGATTGTGTTGGCGCTCGTTCCTGTACCGGAGCGCATTCAGCACGTGGGGGATGCAGTGGCAGCAGGGTGGCACGAGGCAGCAGCAGCAGAAGTACTTGGCAGCACTCTCACAGGGTAGGAAGCGGGACTTGCAGTGAGTCCTCCTGGGTGCCCTTGGGACCCTGTGGGGGGCGCCTGGTCCCGGTACACAGGTCTCTGTGGGTGGTGGTGTGTCCGGGTGGGTGGCGCCATGGCGGCTGAAGCAGGTGCTTCCCCGTCAGAGGTCTCCGGTGTGGCTCCGGGCGCGCTGGGACCTGTGGTCCCTCTTGACAAATTGACTGCAATCCTGGAGGATTTTTCTCCCGGGTGGAGCCGATCCGTGACCGCAGGGTGGCGAAGAAGAGGCCACCCCCTCCCCTATCATCTGGGGAGGAATCAAAACAGGAGGGGGGTTCCGCCTTGACGGGGACCCCCCTTGAGCTGTCGGATGGTGAGCTCGGGGACCCCTCCTATGGTGAGGAGGAGTCTTCAGGGGCTACCTTGGTTTCAGCGGTCCGTGAGATGCTGAAACTGGGGCCGGCTGGAGCGGCGCAGGAGGTGGTGTACGCTTTCAGGTCGCACAAGCTGGCCCAGGCCCCTAAGGTGTTCCCTCAGTTTGTGTATTAGGAATGGCAACGTCCTCAGAGCTCTTTCGCCATGCCCAAGTGTTTCTCTGTGCGCTACCCCTTTGAGGACGCCCTGTTACAGAAGTGGGCGTCTCCTATGGTTGAAACAAGGTGACCACTATTCCGATGGAGGATCTCCATCCTTTAAGGACCTGGCTGATAGGCGTACCGAGGCGGTGTCCAAGGCTATGTTCGTTGTGGCGGGGTCGGCCATGTGACGGGCACTGGCCTTGGTGCTGGTGGCGCAGGCGCTTACAGGATGGGCGACTAATCTGCACTGGGATTTGGGCGGCCTTCAGGTTCCTCCTGAATCAGTGCAGCTGGCAGACCAGCTGGCCCAGGGCCTTAGGTATCTCTGTGATGCGGCACTGGACATGGCCACCATGCTGTCGAAGCTGTCCGCCTTTGCGGTCGTTATTAGGCGCCTGCTTTGGTTAAAATGCTGGTCGGGTGACCAGGCGTCAAAGAAGGGTCTGGCGGACCTGCCCTTCCAAGGTGGTCGGCTTTTTGGGGCTTCCCTGGATGAGATCATTAAAGATCTCACAGGGGGGAAGAGCACTTTCCTCCCATAGCCCAGATGGGGTAAGGAGCCCCGACGTAAGCCGGGCACCTCCTTTTCGTGTGCCCCGTGTGGCGGGCAAGGGCTCTCAGCCCACCAAGGCCACTGCGGGGGGCCAAAAACGTCCCTGGCAGCGTAAGCCCATGAAGTCGGAGGAGTAGCCCTCCTCTGCATGATGGGTTGCCCCTGCTCGTTGCTCGGGTAGGTGGACGTATCTTGGGGTTCGCAGGTGGGTATTTCGGATCTCTGGGTGCGCGAGGTGATTTTGTCCGGGTACAGGATAGAGTTTCCGTACCCAGCCTCCTGACAGGTTCTTCGCCTCCAATTTGAGGCTCCCCCCGGGGCGACAGCAGACCCTGTTGGGTGCTGTGCAAGACTTGCTCAGTCAGGGGGTGATTGTTCCGGTTCCGTCCATGGAACGTTTCTGCTGTTTTACTCCAACCTCTTTGTGGTTCCAAAGAAGGATGGGGTCAGGCCTGTCCTGGATCTGAAGGCACTCAATCTCTTTGTGAGGGCGCAGAAATTCAGAATGGAGTCAGTCCGTTCTATGGTGGCGGCGCTTCGCCAGGGAGACTTCTTGGCCTCCTTGGACATCAAGGACGCATACTTGCACGTCCCCATATGCGCTCGGCACCTGCGCTTTGCGGTGGGGATCTCCACTACCAGTTTGTGGCCCTCCCGTTTGGTCTGGCCTCCACTCCTCGGGTCTTCACCAAGCTCTTGGCTCTGGTATTGGCCCTGCTGCGGCAGAGGGGCATAGCGGTGGTGGCATATCTCAATGACCTTCTCCTGCGGGCGGAGTCAGCCTTGGCTCTGAGGGACAACGTGGCAATCACCCTGAGCTCCCTGCAGGTGTTCGGCTGGGTGATCAATCTCCCAAATTCGGTGCTGACCCTGTCGCGCTGTTTGGAGTATCTGGGCTTGATCTTGGATACTTCGCAGCCGAAAGTGTTTCTGCCTGCGGCCAAGCTGCTGACACTTCAAGTGGCGGTGCGGGCCCTCCTACTGCAGCACTAGTCCTCCCTAAGGTTTTGCATGAGGGTGTTGGGGCTCACGGTGTCCACCTTCGAGGTGGTCCCGTATGCCCAGAGTCACACCCAGTCCCTGCAGCTGGCAATTCTGCTGTGGTGGGACAAGTCCCCTTCGTCCCTGGATCAGGTGATAAGGTTGGATCGCCAGCCTGGTGGCTGCGGGCCCGGGCCCTGAGGCTGGGAAAGTTGTTTCTCCCCTTGGAATGGACGGTGGTGACTACGGATGCCAGCCTAATCGGATGGAGAGGGGTCCTGGGGCTGACGTGCCCAGGGTCGCTGGTCCCCGAAAGAGTCTCGTCTCCCGATCAATGTGCTGGAACTTCGGGCCATCAGGCTTTGTCTCTCCCACTGGTTCAGTCAGACAACGCCACGGCAGTGGCTTATGTGAATCATCAGGGCGGAACGAGAAGCTCGACAGCGGCATCGGAAGTGGCTCACATTCTGAAGTGGGCAGAACATCACGTGCCGGCAATCTCCGCCGTTTACATTCCGTGTGTCGAAAATTGGCAGGCGGACTACCTCAGTCCCCAGAGGCTGGATCAGGGAGAGTGGTCCCTGCACCCGGACGTGTTCCGCCAGATCTGTCTAAAGTGGGGCACGCTAGATGTGGACCTGCTAGCGTCCCGGCTCAATCAGAAGGTGCAGACCTCCGTGGGCAGACCAAGGGATCTGTTGGCAGACGCGGCGGACGCACTCGTGGCTCCGTGGTCCCGGTATCGGCTCCTGTATGCTTTTCCCCCTTTCAAGCTGCTTCCGCGCCTGTTGCGCAGAATAGAGGCAGAGGGGCTCCCAACCATTCTGGTAGCGCTGGATTGGCCTCGGCGTCCCTGGAACACCGATGTGGTGCGGATGGTGGTGGATGTTCCCTGACACCTCCCACTTCACGAGGATCTGCTGTCCCAGGGCCCCATCTTGCACGCTGCTTTACCCTCGCTGGCTTTAATGGCCTGGATATTGAATCCCAGGTGTTAAGGGATTGGGGGTCTCGGAAGCAGTGATTCCCACCATGCTCAAGGCGCGTAAGTCCACTTCACGCAAGATATTCCACCGCACCTGGAAGGCTTACATTGCCTGGTGCGAGGCAGGGGGGTGGAACCCCCGTTCTTTTTCAGTGCTGGCCTTCCTTCAACAAGGCCTAGACCACAAGCTGGCATTGAGCACTCTCAAGGGGCAGGCTTCTGCCCTGGCGATCTTTTTTCAGCGTTCATTGGTGACGCATTCCTTGATTCTTACCTTTGTACAAGGGGTTCGTCATGTCGCCCCCTAGGTACGGTCGCCTTTGGCACCATGGGACTTTAACTTGGTCCTCTCAGTGCTTCAGAATCCGCCCTTTGAAAATATCAGGGAAATCTCGTTGCAGCTGCTTTCGCAGAAGGTGACTTTACTGGTGGCTATCACATCCGCTAGACGGGTGTCTGAGTTGGCGGCTCTGTCCTGTAGGTCTCCATATCTGGTCCTACATAGGGATTAAGTGGTTTTGCGCCCATCACCTTCCTTTTTACTGAAGGTGGTCTCTTCTTTTCACATCACATTGTCCTTCCTTCGCTGTGCCCGTGCCCGTCTCACCCTAAGGAGGTTGCCTTGCACTACCTGGATGTGGTCAGGGCTCTGCGGGTATATTTGGCGGCTACGGCCTCCTTTCGGAGGTCGGATATGCGCTTTTTGACGTGGTGGATGGCCTGCGCAAGGGTTTGGCGGCCTTGTGGGCCACTATTTCCCGGTGAATTAGACAGACAGTGACCCGTGCGTATACTGTTCAGGGTCTGGAGCCCCCTTTACCGGTCACGGCTCACTCTACCAGGGCGATTAGCACCTCCTGGGCTTTCCAACATCAGGTGTCGGTATCTCAAGTGTGCAAGGCGGCTACTTGGACCTCTGTGCACACCTTCTCAAAGTTTTACAGAGTTAATGTTTCAGCATCCTCAAATGCTGCTTTTGGACGCAGAGTTTTGCAGGCGGCGGTGTGAGGCGCGTCTGGCACCTCCCGGAGACCTCTTCTTTTGGGTACTGTTGTTGTTACCCACCCCTCGTTTTTGACACTGCTTTGGGACGTCCCCACATGTCATGAATAAAGATGCTGCGCCCCTCAATGAACAAAAGAGAAAATAGGATTTTTTAACTTACCGTAAAATCCTTTTCTCTGAGTTCATTGACAGACAAAGCACCCACCCCTCTTTTCTTGAGTTTGTACTGCTTGTTATGAACTGAGTGTGCTTAGCAGAGTGGAGGGGTTATACCAAGTGAGGACTGCCCCCTGAGAGGGGCTGTGTCTGCTTTTAGCTGAACTGTGTTCTGCCTAGTCCACTCCTAGTGAAAGGTGGCATAACCCCACATGTCATGAATAAAGATGCTGCGTCCGTCAATGAACTCAGAGAAAAGGATTTTACGGTAAGTCAAAAAATCATATTTTTTTTTTTTTTTCAAATGACATTTAATTTTTTTTTTTTTTTTGCATGTTAGTGTAATTATGAGATCTGAGGTCTTTTTGACCCTATATCTTATATTCAAGAGGTCCTGTCATGCTTTTATTTCTTTCTATTACAAGGAATGTTTACATTCCTTGTAATAGGAATAGAATCGACCCTGATTTTTTTTTTATTAAAAGGACAGTGTAAATATAAAATAATAAATAATAATGCTTACGTAAGCGAACGCATACGTAAGTGCCGTCCGCATATTAAAACGGTGTTCCAACCACACATGTGAGATATCGCCACGATCGCTAGAGCGAGAGCAATAATTCTAGCACTAAACCCCTCTGTAACTCAAAACTAGTAACTGGGAGAAATTTTTAAACTTCTCCGATGGAGATTTTTAAGTGACAAGTTTAAGTTTATCCCCATTCCACGAGCAGGCGCAATTTTGAAGTAAGACATGTTGGGTATCAATTTACTTGGCGTAACATTATCTTTCACAATATAGAAATTAATTGGGCTAAGTTTACTGTTGTCTTATTTTTTAATTCAAAAAAGTGAATTTTTTCCAAAAAAATTGTGCTTGTAAGACTGCTGCACAAATACGGTGTGACAAAGTATTTCTACGACCACAATTTTATTCTCTAGGGTGTTAGAAAAAATATATAACATTTGGGAGTAATTTGGGAAGTAATATTATAGCAAAAAAAAAAACTGATTTTAACGTGTAAACACAGAATTTCAAAAACAGGCTCGGTCCTTAAGTGGTTAATATTATAAAACACTACCCAAACTATATAACCAATGATGATTTAAATTTAAGTGGAATACTAAGCACAGCTGGAGACCAGGAGATTGAAAGTCTGGGAAGTACCATTTTCTGAACAGAATTCATACAAATTTTTACTTTAAAGTAGAACTATGGGCAAAACTTTTTTTTTCATTTTGGATAGAGTAAAGTATATTTATAACCCCTGTCAGACTTTTTTTTGCCATCTGTGTCCCATTGCAGATATTTTCCTTCACTTCCT
>BLSH010063816.1:242880-257652 GCA_018402905.1 Glandirana rugosa
AGGAATACTTCCTGGTTCATCCCTCTGGATGTACTGTTTCGGCGGTTGAGTCTGTGGGCGGATCGCCTACATTACCGGTGGTTTTTCCGGTGGAAAACACTGTCGTTAACATTCCCTTATAGGGACTTGAATATACCACCAAAGACGTCATGTCTTTCATGATTTAAATTTAGGGTACCACGGTTTCCGCTGGCATGGACTCCTCGGTGTACTGTATGTGGGACATGTTTACATGCATGGTTTCTTACGCAGCGGTTTCCTGTAACTTTTTCTTAACGGTCTCGGCTTTAGACTGGAAACTCTGTCCGTGCGATCGTTCGGGTTCCGTCCGGACCCGGACCCGGACTTTGTCACGAAGTTCGGACGGACCAGCAGAACCCGAACTTCCAGGTGTTCGCTCAACTCTACTTATATTGCCTGGTGTGAGGCGGGGGGTTGGAACCCCCGCTCTTTCTCTATATCCCGGGTGCTGGCTTTCTTGCAGCAAGGCCTGGATAACTAATTGGCTTTGAGCACTCTCAAAGGTCAGATTTCGGCTCTGGCAATTCTTTTTCAATGTCCTTTGGCGACGCATTCTTTGGTACGTACATTTGTACAGGGTGTATGTCATGTGGCTCCTCAGGTACGGTCGCCTTTGGCACCATGGGATTTAAATTTAGTACTTTCTGTACTGCAGAAACCACCATATAAGTTCAGGGATATTCCCTTACAATTGCTGTCACAAAAGGTGGCCTTTTTGGTGGCCATTACATCCGCTAGGCGGGTGTCTGAGTTGGCGGCTTTGTCATGTAGGTCTCCCTACTTGGTCCTTCATAAGGATAAGGCGGTGCTGCTCCCTTCTCCTTTGTTCCTACCGAAGGTGGTTTCCTCTTTTCACATTAATGAGGACATTGTTCTCCCTTCATTGTGTCCGCACCCGTCACATCCCAAGGAGTTTGCTTTACATTCTTTGGATGTTGTGAGGGCTCTGCGGGTGTATTTGATGGCTACAGCTTCCTTTCGGAAGTCTGATGCTTTGTTTGTACTGACGGAAGGGCCTCCAAAGGGTTTGGCGGCCTCGTCGGCTACTGTTTCCCATTGGATCAGACAGACGGTGACCCATGCGTGTACGTTTCAGGGCCAAGAACCCCTTTTTCCGGTCATGGCTCATTCCACCAGGGCGATTAGCACTTCCTGGGCCTTCAGACACCAAGCCTCGGTGTCTCAGGTGTGCAAGGCGGCTACATGGGCCTCGGTGCACACTTTTGTTAAATTTTAGAGAGTTGATGTGTCAGCATCCGCGGATGCTGCTTTTGGCCGCAAAGTTTTGCAGGCGGTGGTGTAGGCACGGCTGGCGCCTCCTGCGAGGTTTCTGTTGGGTACAGTTGTTATTGTTTACCCACTCCTCTTGAATGACACTGCTTTGGGACATCCCCACTTGTCAATGAGAGGGCTGCGTCTGTCAGTGAACGTAAGAGAAAATAGGATTTTTTGACTTACCGTAAAATCCTTTTCTCTGAGTCCACTGACAGACGCAGCACCCACCCCTCTGTGTTGCGTTTGTACGGCTTGTTACGAACTGATATGCTATGCAGAGCTGGAGGGTTATATGCTAGGGTGAGGACGGCCCCCTGGGAGGGGTCAGCTTTCCTTTTTTCTTTTTTGCCTAGTCTACTCCTAGTAGGATGTGCATAAACCCCACTTGTCAATGAGAGGGCTGCGTCTGTCAGTGAACTCAGAGAAAAAGATTTTACAGTAAGTCAAAAAATTATATTTTTGTGGAAAAAAATCACTCTTTTGAGTTAAAGAATAAGACAACAGTATAGTTAGCCCAATTTTTTTCCATATTGTGAAAGATAATGTTACGCCGAGTAAATTGATACCCAATATATCATGCTTCAAAATTGCACCCGTTCGTGGAATGACGACCTTGGCACTGAAAGTGGTTGTTAAGCCACTCTAACCTATATACACCATTAGCACTGCCTTCTATTGAAGTGTCCCCTCTGTGTATGATTTATAAAAATAAATACTGCAAATACCTCATTCCACAGCCGAGATTGCGATCATATGATCAGCTGGCTTTCTCCTTTCCTCCTCTGACAGATGCAGTGGGAGGGGCCAAGATTCCCCTGCTGACGCGAGTCAGGAGGAGGGGAGAAAGAGGAGAAGAGGAGATAGCTGGCCAAGTCATGTGATCACAATCTCGGCTGTGGAATGAGGTAATTGCAGCATTTATATTTATAGATCATACACAGAGGGGGCCACTGCAATAGGAGACAGTGCTGATGGTGTATATATGTTAGAGTTTTGCAAGCAGCAGGGGGGGGGGGTGGGCAGCACTGTCACAAGCAGACACTCAGAGAGAGGGGAGGGGGAGAAGGAAACAGGAGTAGAGAGGAGAGCAGATAGCAGGCTGCGAATGAGGGAGGCACGCACTGTAGCTTTACTGCTACAGAGCGGTCCCTCTGTGCAGAATCACGTGTGTGTATGTATATATATATATATATGATTCTGCATTTCCGGTTAGGGGGCGTGCATGCGGCTGCCTGGCTGTGCTGTGATTCATCGCACCACATGTCGATCACCAGGTCCCAGCTAGCGCAAAGCAGGAAATCAAAACAACTAGATTCCCAGTAAAAGCCGCACATAGTACACACATTAACACTTGTTAAGCACATCTTTAACCCCTTGATCACCCTAGATGTTAACCCTTTCCTGCCCAGTGTCATTAGTGACAGTGCATAATATTAGCACTGATCACTGGAATAATGTGATGTCAGTGGTAATTAGTTCCCACAAAGTATCAGTTAGTGTCAGACTGGCCAGCGCACTATTGCAGTCACATTATATATTGGGGATGGGCCGAACACCCCCGACTCGGTTCGCAACCTGAAATTGCGAACAGGCTAAAAATTTGTGTGAACACGCGAATGCCATTAAAATCAAAGGGACTCGAACATGAAAAATCAAAAGTGCTAATTTTAAAGGCTTATGTGCAAGCTATTGCCCTAAAAAGTGAATGGGGACCCGAGTACTGCCCTAGGGGACATGTATCAATGCAAAAAAAAGTTTTAAAATCAATTGTTTTTTCAGGAGCAGTAATTTTTAATAATGCTTAAAGTAAAACAATAAAAATTAATATTCCTTTAAATATCGTGCCTGGGGGGATCCCTTAGTCTGTCTGTAAAAGGGCGCAGCTTTGCCCGTAGCAAAATGACATTTGTACAAGAAAGATTGTCATTTAAAACTGCTTGTGGCTGTAATGTATTGCTGGCTCCGAGCAATATAGATAAAATAACAGAAAAAGCATTGCGTTGCCCCCCCCCCCCCCAGTCCATACCAGGCCCTCCAGGTCTGCTATAGATTTTAAAGGGAATTCCCGCTCTGGAATTTTTTTTAAATTGGTGTAGGGTTCCCCCCCAAAGTCCGTAACAGACCCTTCAGGTCTGGTATGTATTTTAAGGGGAACCTGCACCAAAATCGAAAAAAAATTGGGTAGGGCACCCCCAAAGTCCGTACCAGAGGCTTCAGGTCTGGTATGGATTTTAAGGGGAACCCTGCCCAAATTTAAAAAATAATTTGTGTAGGCCCCCCCCAAAGTCTTTACCAGGCCCTTCAGGAACCCCGCGCTAAATTTTAAAAAAATGGGGTACCCATATGCAATTTTTTTTTAAATTTGGCGCTGGGTTCCCCTTAAAATCCATACCAGACCTGAAGGGCCCGGTACGGACTTTGGGGGGGAACCCCACGTCATTTTTTTAAAAAAAATCGATGCGGGGTTCCCCTTAAAATCCAAACCAAACCTGAAGGGCCTGGTTTGGGTCCCGGGGGGGACCCCCATGTCATTTAAAAAAAAAAATTGGTTACTCTTGTTGGGCGCAGGAATAGGCCCTGCTGTTGTAAATTTTTTTTTAATTGTAATGACATGGCCCAGTCAAACAGGTGCTGAAAAATTGGGCCTTGGGTGTTGGCGGTGCCAGAACACTGTAACTCCTTGCAGTTACTCTTGTTGGGTGCAGGAACTAGCCCTGCTGTTGTAAATTATTTTAAAAATTGCTATGGCATGCCCCTGTAAACCAGGAGCAGAAAAATTGGGCCTTGGGTGTTGGTGGTGCCCTAAATACAAAATATAGTTCTAGATTATGGACAGGAGGAATAGGAGCAGTGGCAGTCTTCAAGGGATCTCAGATTCCTACCAAATTCAGTCAGTTGCATCAGCATCAGGGGCTTGATAGCTGCTGATCCAGGACTGATTCATTTTTTATAAACGTGAGCCTATCAACTGAGTCTGTGGACAGGCACACTCTTTGATCGGTTACAAACCCTCCAGCAGCACTGAATGTTCATTTAGAAAGCACGCTGGACGCAGGACAGGCCAGTAGCTCAACTGCATATTCAGAAAGTTCTGGCCAGTGGTCCATCCTCAAGACCCAGTAACTCAGTGGATTCTCAGTTGGAAAGGTCTCCAAGTCTGCTCTTGCCCCTAGATATTCTTGCACCATATAATGCAGATGCTGACGATGGTTGCTTGAACCTATCAGGCCTGGGTGCTGAGGACTGAAATTTTTTTTAAAGGCATCGGTCAGCCGGCCACCTTCTACACCGCTCTGCCTCTGAACGACCGAAGCTTCAGAAACACGTTGTCCAGCACCAGGACATGGTAACCTCCCAGGGTCTGGAAAGGTGTTGCACAAACTTTTCTTCAAGATATCCTGAAGATGTTTCATCCTCTGATCCCTTTGCGCAGGCAGGATGAGCTCTGCAACTTTACTCTTGTAACATGGATCAAAAAGGTTTGCAAGCCAGTAATGATCCCTCTCCTTGATACCACGAATCCTAGGGTCTTTTCGCAGGTTTTTCAGAATCAGAGAGCCCATGCAGTGTAAGTTTGAGGAGGCATGAGTGTACTCTGGGTCACTGAGGATGATATTATCAGGAATTACCTCCTCCCAGCCACATACAACTCCTTGGGTTTCTGGGGACTGAAAACCATGATCCCTTGAAGACTGCTGCTTGTTATCCTCCACATCCATGCTGACACAATCCTCCTCCTCCTCCTGTGTGTTTGGAGGCTCTGCAGGAATGCTATCTGCATAAAGGGGGCCTTGAGAGGAAAGGAATTCCTCCTCTTCCTCCCACGATTCTGCCTCAAGTGCCCTGTCCATGACACCACGAAGCGTGTGCTCCAGAAGGAGTATTAGAGGGACAATGTCACTGATGCATGCATTGTCGCTGCTCACCATCCTTGTGGCCTCCTCAAATAGTGACAGGACAGTGCATGTATCCTTGATCAGCAGCCACTGACGTGGCGAAAAGAAGCCAAGCTCCCCTGAGCCTGTCCTGATGCCATGCTCACAGAGGTACTCATTGATGGCCCTTTGCTGTGCGTGCAGCCGCTGCAGCATTGCCAATGTTAAGTTCCACCTGGTGGGCATGTCACAAATGAGGCGGTTGGTGGGCAGCTTGAATTCCCGCTGAATGTCAGCCAGCCGTGCACTGGCATTGTATGAACGCTGGAAATTACCACAGAATTTTCTGGCCTGCCTCAGGATATCTGGTAAGCCTTGGGTACCTGGTCAAGAAATGGTGCACCACCAAATTCAAGACGTGTGCCAAGCATGGAGTGTGTGTCAAGTGTCCCTGTCGGAGGGCAGAGAGAAGGTTGATGCCATTGTCGCATACAACCATTCCTGGCTCAAGCTGCCGTGGCGTCAACCACCTCTTAGCCTGCCCCCGCAGAGCTGACAGAATCTCAGCCCCAGTGTGGCTCCTATCCCCAAGACAGACTAACTCAAGCACCGCATGGCATCTTTTAGTCTGACTGCTTGAGTAGCCCTTTGAACGCTTAGGGAGCACTGCAAGTTCAGAGGACAATTCTGCAGAAGAGGCAACAGTGGTAGAAGAAGAGGAGGGGGTGGAGGAGGCAGATGTGGCAAAATCACCACCAGCTTTTTGGAGGCGTGGTGGTGGAACTAGCTCCAACACTGAACCCTGTCCTGCATCCTTCCCAGCTGCCAGCAAAGTTACCCAGTGCGTCGTGAAGGAAAGGTAACGTCCTTGACCGCGCCTGCTGGACCATCAATCAGTGGTAATATGAACCCTGCTGCTGACCACCCTGTCCAACGAGGCCAAAACATTGCTTCCACATGACGGTAGAGAGCTGGAATGGCCTTACGTGAAAAGAAATTTCTTTTGGGAACCTGCCACCGTGGAACAGCACATTCCACAAATGGGGTAGGGATATTTGCTTGCTGAATTCACCTGGTGGTGTACTGTTAGCAGATTGGCTGCAAGTACTTGTGGCACGCATTGCTAGACCTTCATTCCTCTCAGTGCAGTTTTTGGAGCAGACTAGAGGTATAGTAGGGATTGAGATCCCAGATGAAGAGCAAGAAGTCCGCCTTGTTTTGTGGTGTGGGTCTTTCAGGTGCTGTTGCCAACGGACTGCATGGCTCATCGTCATACAGTCAGGTCCATAAATATTGGGACATTGACACAATTCTAATCTATTTGGCTCTATACACCACCACAATGGATTTGAAATGAAACGAACAAGATGTGCTTTAACTGCAGACTTTCAGCTTTAATTTGAGGGTATTTACATCCAAATCAGGTGAATGGTGTAGGAATTACAACAGTTTGTATATGTGCCTCACACTTTTTAAGGGATCAAAAGTAATGGGACAGATTAACAATCATAAATCAAACTTTCACTTTTTAATACTTGGTTGCAAATCCTTTGCAGTCAATTACTGCCTGAAGTCTGGAACGCATAGACATCACCAGACGCTAGGTTTCATCCCTGGTGATGCTCTGCCAGGCCTCTACTGCAACTGTCTTCAGTTCCTGCTTGTTCTTTGGGCAGTTTCCCTTCAGTTTTGTCTTCAGCAAGTGAAATGCATGCTCAATCGGATTCAGGTCAGGTGAATGACTTGGCCATTGCATAACATTCCACTTCTTTCCCTTAAAAAACTCTTTGGTTGCTTTCGCAGTATGCTTTGGGTCATTGTCCATCTGCACTGTGAAGCGCCGTCCAATGAGTTCTGAAGCATTTGGCTGAATATGAGCAGATAATATTGCCTGAAACACTTCAGAATTCATCCTGCTGCTTTTGTCAGATCATGAGCAGTTCCTTTCCTTCTCCATACTCTTTTCTTCCCATCACTCTGGTACAAGTTGATCTTGGTCTCATCTGTCCATAGTATGTTGTTCCAGAACTGTGAAGGCTTTTTTAGATGTTGTTTGGCAAACTCTAATCTGGCCTTCCTGTTTTTGAGGCTCACCAATGGTTTACATCTTGTGGTGAACCATCTGTATTCACTCTGGTGAAGTCTTCTCTTGATTGTTGACTTTTACACACATACACCTACCTCCTGGAGAGTGTTCTTGATCTGGCCAACTGTTGTCAAGGGTGCTTTCTTCACCGGGGAAATAATTCTTCGTCATCCACCACAGTTGTTTTCCATGGTCTTCCAGGTCTTTAGGTGTTGCTGACCTCACCGGTGCGTTCTTTCTTTTTAAGGATGTTCCAAACAGTTGAGTTGGCCACACCTAATGTTTTTGCTATCTCTCTGATGGGTTTGTTTTGTTTTGTTTTCAGCCTAATGATGGCTTGCTTCACTGATAGTGACAGCTCTTTGGATCTCATATTGAGAGTTGACAGCAACAGATTCCAGATGCAAACAGCACCCTTGAAATTAACTCTGGACCTTTTATCTGCTCCTTGTAAATGGGATAATGAGGGAATAACACACACCTGGCCATGGAACAGCTGAGTAGCCAATTGTCCCATTACTTTTGTTCCCTTATAAAGTGGGAGGCACATATACAAACTGTTGTAATTCCTACACCATTCACCTGATTTGGATGTAAATACCCTCAAATTAAAGCTGAAAGTCTGCAGTTAAAGCACATCTTGTTTGTTTCATTTCAAATCCATTGTGGTGGTGTATAGAGCCAAAAAGATTAGAATTGTGTCGATGTCCCAATATTTATCGACCTGACTGTATGTCTTGTCAAGATAGAAGTGCCCAAGCGCCTGGAGTTCCGGCCGCGCTTTACCCGCTTCAGACATAGATTGCAAATGGCAACGGTGCGACCTACTGCACATGTGTTTAAAAATGCCCACACCAATGAACATTTGAAAGTCAGCGGGGAGCCTGCACCTGTGGAGCTCTGTGGTCTGATACAATTGTGTGGCTGCCCTTAAGCTGGCCCCTGAAGGACATCCTGCCACATTGGAGTTGTGCCTCCTCCTCCTCACTTTCCTCCTCTCTTCTCTCAGGCACCCAAGTACAGTCCGTGTGGATCCCCTCCCTCCTCGTCACTAGAGCAAACTTGGCAGTATGCTGCAGCTGGGGGAACATGACTGCTAGTTTCTTGTCCTTCTGCAGCACCCCCTGTCTCTAGGCTCACGCTACTCCCTTCCTCAACCTGGGAACCAACATCGGAGCCTTCAAATTGCTGTACATCCTCCATCAGCATGTAACCGACACTATGGTTGAATAATTCTGGTGACTCCTCCATGCATGAAGGTAGGGCTACAAATGGAGTAACTGTGGACAAGGATCCGGTGGAATAGGCCGCTTTGCCAGCTGCGTTAGAAGGCAAACTTGTATGATCCTGGGTGACAGAGGATAAGGAGGATGAGGACGGCTTAGTTATCGACTCCACCAACTCTTCTGCATGTTGTGGCTTAATAACACGGCCAACAGGAGAAAAAAAGGACAAGCGTGACCCGCCTGCAGAGAATGCACCATGTCCACAACCACCACTTTTCACTGAAGGCACAGAGGCTGCTTGCCCTCTTTTAGTTGCCTGGGAGTGTCTGTGTCACGCACCTGGTGGTGGAGTCTGGTTTGTGCAGGGAACAACCACTCTTGTGCACCTAATTCAGGGACCCCTGATAGAGCAAACAGGTGGTCCGGGAGTGCAGGATGGCACGAGGGCTGGATAGTCACTGATGTTGGTGTGTGAGATCCCAGAGCGGCTCGTGCAGATCAGAAGAGAGGTGGTAAAGGCTGGGTCGGCAACTGGCTGGCTGTGCGGTACAAGGGAGCAGGCAAAAGAATGGTCAGGTCCAAGCAGAGTTCGTAACCGAGCTGGCAGCAGAAGTACAAAGGGGTCAGACAAGCGGATGGTTGTGAATAGCCGGGGGTCGGTGCAGGCAGATATCAGCAGGTCAGGTCAAGCCAGGTCTTTCAGAAAACAGGAATGATCAACAGGAACAGAGCTGGGGCTCGTGGGTACTCAGACGCTGTAGAACAAACAGCACTGGCTACAGGGTTCAGTCAGCTTAAATGGGCCGTTTGGCGCAGGCACACACAGGCACGCGCACACGCTACGTGCGCCAGTGCACAGGCTTGCCACAATAGCTTCTTTACATTGCCCCCCCCCCCCAAGGGGCAGCCTCCGGATGCCCAGCCTGGCAACTTTGGCAGGGTTGTTATGCTTGAATGCTAGGATACATTCATCCACATGGATGTTGGCTTCGGGCTCCCAAGAGCTCTCCTCGGGGCCGTACCCTTTCCATTTCACAAGATACTGAATACCGCCGCCCCTCTTCCTGCAGTCCAGTACAGACTCAACGTTGAATTCCTCTTCCCTATCAATCAAAAAAGGTGCTGGAGGAGCAATTGCTGTTTGGGAAAGGATCCCGGGTCACCGGCTTCAGCAAGCTGAAGTGGAATACCGGATGTATCTGTAAAGATGATGGAAGCTCGAGTTCATATGTGACCTAATTGATCCTTCTTTTTACGGGGAAGGGACCGATAAATCTCTGACCCAGCTTCTTGGACTGGCAAGCCAGTCTTACATTTCTTGTAGATAACCAGACTTGGTTACCTGGCTGGAGATCCAGTTCACGCGCTTCTTTTTGTCATAAGTGGCTTTACTCTGTTCTTGCATCTTAGCAAGCGTTTCCTGCAGTAATTTCCGATTGGTGTAGAAGAATTTGGTGGTTTCGTGCACTGCTGGTACCACACTTTCAACTGACAAGCTGGGAAGGACTGTGGGATGAAAGCCATAATCAGACCAGAAGGGTGATTGTTTAGTCGCGGAGTGAATGGAGTTATTGTAGGCAAATTCTGCCAATGGTAACAGTGCAACCCAATCATCTTGTGAAAATGATGAAAAGTAACGGGGGGATTGTTCTAGGGTCTGATTTGTCCTTTCGGTTTGGCCGTTGGTCTGGGGATGGTAGGCCGAGGAGAACGAAAGGTAAATTTCCAGGACAGAACAGAGGGCTCTACAGAACCGCAACGTGAACTGGACTCCCCGATCAGATACTATGTTGTCAGGAATCCCATGTAAACAGACAATCTCTTTGATAAAGATTTCTGCAGTTTCTATTGCAGTAGGAGTGCCCTTCATCAGGAGGAAGTGTGCCATTTTGGTTAGTGGCTCAACGACTACGAAGATTGTGGTGTATCCATTGGCTGGGGCCAATTCCACTATAAAGTCCATGGATATTTTGGACCAAGGCCGTTCAAATATGGGGAGTGGCTTCAACAACCCCCACGCCTTGGTTTTGTTTATCTTATTCTTGGCACAGACAGAACAAGAGCTAGCATATGCTTGGCAGTCCTCACCAGCCACCAGAAGGAACAAAGCACAAGTTCGGTGGTTTTCCGTGTGCCAAAGTGTTTGGCTAACTTGTGGTTGTGACAAAGTTTAAGAACAGCAGGGCGCTGTTCTTTTGGCAGGGAGATTTGGCTATCATGCTACCATAGACCATCTTTCCAAATCAGCCCCTAATTGGATAGTCCTGAAGAGCAAGAGGAAGTTCTTTGGATCTGTGAGAGCAGGTTATCTTGGGATAACAGGAAGTTTCTAGACTGGAGAATAGTGTCCAGAGAGGCAGGTGTTCCAGGCTCTGAGAACATCCGGGATAAGGCGTCTGGCTTGACATTCTTCGACCCAAGCCTGTATGTCATGTGAAATTGAAACCTAGAGAAGAAGAGTGCCCATCGGGCCTGACAGGGCTTTAGTCTTTTGGCAGTCCTGAGGTACTCTAAGTTTTTATGATCTGTATACATCAAAATGGGGTGCTGGGCTCCTTCTAGCAGATAGTGCCACTCCTCAAGTTCTGTCTTAATGGCGAGTAGCTCCCTGTCTCCCACATCATAATTCTTCTCTGGGGCCGTAAGTTTGCGGGAGAAGAATGCGATGGGATGGAGTAAGGCCCTTGCGCATTGTCTCTGGGAAAGCACAGCCCCAACAGCAGTCTCGGAAACATCCACCTCCAGAATGTAGGGCAAGGTTGCATCCGGGTGCTTGAGTATGGGTGCGGAGGTAAAGAGTTCTTTTAGAGCCTGAAAGGCTTTTTTCGCTTCAGGTGTCCAGTGGAAATGCTGGCCTTGCTTCGTGAGCTGGGTAATGGGTGCTATGATAGCAGAAAACCCCCTGATTAACTTTTTGTAGAAATTAGAGAATCCCACGAAGCGTTGGACCCCTTTTTTATCCACTGGAGCTGGCCATTCCTGGATAGCGAAGACTTTTTGCGGATCCATTGTAATGCCTGTGACAGAAAGGATCAGACCAAGGAATGGGATGCTGGAGCATTCGAAAGCACATTTCTCCGCCTTGGCTTATAGTCCGTGTTGCCGCAAGCGGCACAGAACACTGCAGACATGTTTGTGATGTTCTTCCAAAGATGAGGAGAAAATCAGGATGTTGTCAAGATAAATAATGACAAAGAGATCTAGGTAGTAATCGTTGACGAGGTGCTGGAATGTGGCCTGGGCATTGCAAAGTCCAAAGGGCATGACAAGGTACTCATAATGTCCAAAGCGGGTTCGGAAAGCTGTTTTCCACTTGTCACCCTCTCAGATACGGGTAAGATGGTAGGCCCCTCAGAGGTCCAGCTTGGTAAACACAGTGGCCGACCCTAGCCTCTGGAAGAGCACTAGAACTAGAGGGAGCGGATAACGGTTCTTGACTGTGATTTTATTTAAGTCTCTGTAATGGATGCAGGGGCGAAGCATATGATCCTTCTTCTCGACGAAGAATATGCCGGCCCCTGCAGGAGACGTGGAAGGTCTGATAAATCCCTTTGCTAGGTTTTTGTCCAAATAAGCCTTGAGGGCCGATAGCTCAAGTTCAGACAAGGGATATGGTTTCGGCCAAAGGGGACCTCAGTTCCGGGTAGGAGTTCGTAAGACCGATGTGGTGGTAATTTGTCAGCCCCTTTCTTGCTGAACACGTCCAGATAACTATGATAGGCCGGAGGGACAGCTTGGTGGGTTTCTAGGTCAGGTTCTGAGTCTAAGCTTAGAAGTGTGGGGCCAACATCCTGGGATGGGAGCAGACAGTGCTGGGTGCAGTATGCAGACGGGAACTGGATGTGCCCAGATGACCAGTTAAAGTGGGGGCTATGAGCCCTGAGCCAAGAGGGACCCAAGATGATGGGAAAGAGCGGGGATGCAATGGCATCAAGGATCAACAGTTCTTGGTGACTGCCAGCTGTGGAGACAGGTATGGGAAGGGTTTCATGATTCACCGTGCTGGATTTGATGGCTGTTCCATCAGCTAGGCAGATGGTCATCTTGTGCGCCTTGGGACGCAGGGGCATCTGGTGTAGTGCTGCGAAGGCTTGATCAACGAAACGGCTACACGCCCCGGAATCAATAATGGCTGGTACCTGGATATTCCCTTCAGGCAACTGTAATGAAATTAAAAGGGTCAGGTGAGAGACATTACTGGTGACGGGAGTCTATTCCTTGCTGATCTTGCTGGGCCACTTACCGGATTTGGCGGGGCAGGTTCTCACCATGTATCCAGGCTCTCCGCAGCACAGGCACAGGTTATTGGTACGGAGTAGCTGTCTTTCTTCTGGTGTGAGCAACAGGCAAAGAAGGCCAATCTGCACCGCCTCTGGTTGGTCAGAATGTGCAGGGCTGGAGGGAACTGGAGCTGGTTAGCTGGGCACACAAGGCATCATCCATGTGAGGCGTGGGGCCCCAGATGTTCCGGAAGCCCTTTCTGCCCGGCTTTCCCTGAGCCGCCGGTCTATCTGGATTGCCAGGTTAATGAGGGCGTCTAGGGTTGAAGGTACCCTGACACGGGCAAGTTCATCCTTTAAAGGCTCAGACAGCCCTAGGCAGAACTGATAGCAGAGCGCTGCATCATTCCACGCCGTATCAGCGCTCCAGCATCTGAATTCGGCTACATAGTCCTCTGCTGTGCGTCGGCCCTGTTGTAGGGCATGCAAGGCAGCTTCCACTGTGGCAGCAAGGTGGGAGTGCTGGTATAATCGGACATAGACTTCTGGCGCTCTCTATTCCCAGAGCCGATGAGCCCAGGACTGGCTTTCTCCTTGTAACAAAGAAATCACAAGTCCCACCTTCATGGCTTCCAAGCTCACAGGAGTTGCGAAACGCTCTGAATTTGCTTTGATCCCCCGCAAACTTATCAGGAAGGGGGACCTTAGGCTCTGATGGCAGGGCCATGATGGTGCGAGCGGACACAGCTCCCACTCCAGGTGTAGCGGGGGCGGAGAGCTCACGCACTTGTTCCTCCAGCCGGGTATAACCCTCCTGCAGATTTTTCACTCCCTGAGGGTGTTCCCTGCGCAGACTCGGACATGGCTGTCCATTACTGTCACACACCTGGTGGTGTAGTCTGGCTTGTGCAGGGAACAACCACTCTTGCGCACCTGAATCAGGGACCCCGATAGAGCAAACAAGTGGTCCAGGAGTGCAGGATGGCACGAGGGCTGGATAGTCACTGATGTTGGTGTGGGAGTTCCCAGAGCGGCTCGTGCAGATCAGAAGAGAGGTGGTAAAGGCTGGGTCGGCAACTGGCTGGTGGTGCGGTACATGGGAGCAGGCAGAAGAATGGTCAGGTCCAAGCAGAGTTCGTAACCGGGCTGGCAGCAGAAGTACAAAGGGGTCAGACAAGCAGATGGTCCTGATAGCTGGGGGTCGGTGCAGGCAGATATCAGCAGGTCAGGTCAAGCCGGGTCTTTCGGAAAGCAGGAACAGAACAACAGGAACAGAGTTGGGGCTCACAGGTACTCAGATGCTGTAGAACGAACAGCACTGACTACAGGGTTGAATCAGCTTAAATGGGTCGTTTCGCGCCAATGCCGGCACATACACGCGCACACACATGTGTGCAGGCGCACAAACGCGCACACGCTATGTGCGCCCAGGCACAGGCTTCCCAGGGGCCACAATAGCTTCCTTACAGTCTGCCTCTCCTTTGTGGCCTTCCTGACATGATGAGGATTTTTTTTTTAACACCGCACTACACTGTATAATATATACCGTACACCCCAAAAACACTGATATATAGTGTACACTCAATACACTTTGTGTGTATATATATATATATATATATATATATATATACTAGACTGTATATATTTTAAGACACCACGTCAAGTAGTGTACTATATACCGTACACCCCCGAATGCACTGATATATAGTGTACACTCAATACGCTGTGTGTGTGTGTGTGTATATATATATATATATATATATATATATATATATACTAGACTGTATATATTTTAATACACCACGTCAAGTAGTGTACTATGTACCGTACACCCCCCGAATGCACTGATGTATAGGGGTTGATTTACTAAAGCTGGAGAGTGCAAAAACCAGTGCAGCTTTGCATGGTAGCCAATCAGCTTCTAACCTCAGCTTGTTCAATCAAGCTTTGACAATAAAACCTTGAAGCTGATTGGTTTCTGTGTGGAGCTGCACCAAATTTTGTACTTTCAAGCTTTAGTAAATCAACACCATAGTGTACACTCAATACACTGTGTGTGTGTGTGTGTA
>BLSH010063816.1:268399-280160 GCA_018402905.1 Glandirana rugosa
GGCGCACGCGCGCGCGAGTGTACGCGCGCGTGCGCGGCCTTTGCCGCGGACCGCCGAGATAAAGTTAGACGTCTCGGACCACCGGTCACGACAGGCGAGATGTCGCAAAGGATGTGGTCGCTGGGGGGCCACTGATGAAGACACACTGAAGGACAAGGACACTGGGGCCGAATAGGGAGCCTGGACAACTATAGACGGACGTAGACTGGGGCCGAACAAATGCTGGTGGGCGAACGGACGAGGAGGACATGAAGACAACGGTCGTGCAATGGCTGGGACGGACTTGGGCTGGTAGGCAAACGGACTAGGGCAACATGGCGTGGCGGACGGTCAACGGTTGAGCCTGACATGGTGATAAGAGGACAGAACGTGCTCGATGGAACCTGAAGAGGAATGGTGGACTTCTAACAGGTCGGGAGCACGGGGGGACACGAGGTCTCGAGGGACAAGGGTGATAGTCCCCAAGAGGAAACGCTGTAGAGCGGACAGCACTGGCCACCAGGCTCTGCAGATTGAAATAGAGCCGCCAGGCGCCGTTTCCGGCGCGTGCGCGCGCATGTGAGCGCGCGCGCACGCGGGGGCGCGCGCGAATGCGCACAGGCGCGCGCACCACCGCGGAAAGGCTAGAGAACAGTCTTTTCCTGACAGTACCTGTTATTTCCCTGCAGTTGAATTAAGGGGGCGGAGTCTGCCTATGAGTTTTGTCAATACAGCAAAAATGTAATTATCTTATCCCCAGGGGATATGATACCCAGTGTTAATTTTGGCAGCAAATTTCGATTTAGTTTTAGTCTTAGGACTAAAATGGCATTTTACTTTTAGTCCCATTTTAGTCTTCTGCAATTGTTTTAGTTTTAGTCGATTAAATCTCCAGGACATTTTAGTTGACTAAAGTAAGTCCAGTGGGGGAGGTTGGGTAGACCAATGTCAGCTCTAAAGGAGTTAAAGTCTTTGTGTCTGGCATTTTGGAAGCAGTTTTTAACTGTCAGTTTCACCAAGTCGTCCAAGAGTTGTAGGTGTCTATTAGTCATACCTGGAGCGAAGGCTGGGTTGTCCTTTAAAGGTGTCAGAGGGCACAGGTTGCTTGTAAGGTTGTATTTGCAAGTAATTGTCTGGCATGCTTTTAGTGTGGCTCCCGTGACCGGATGTTTTAGCATTTCTTTGTTTTGCGACGCCCAGGGGATCCAAGGGGAAAAGCGTAGGGGTAAAGGACTAAGGGAGCTTTCCAGTCTAACCCAGTCTTTGAGAACGTCATGGCAGTGCCAATCAATCATTCTGGTTAGATGGGAGGCTAAATAGTAATGTTTAAAGTCTGGTATCCCCATGCCCCCTGATTATTTGGGTTTGGTGATATATTTAATTTTGATCCTCGGGTGTTTATATCTCCATAAGAACTGTATAACGTAAGATTTCAATGTCTTAAAAAATGATTGGGGGATGGTAATGGGTAGCGCTCGCATAAGATACAGTAACCTGGGGAGGACTGTCATCTTGAGAGCTGCCGCTCTGCCGAACCTTAAAGGGGCTTTGAGTGCTAGGACTTAAGGTCACCTGCTTTCTACCTATTTTACTTAAGATTTGGGGGAAGTTGTGTGCAAATATGTTTTATACCTTGGAGGTCAGCTTAACGCCCAAATATTTAAGGGTCTCGGTTTCCCATCTAAATGGGCAATTCCTCTTTGCTCTCATTAAGTCTGTCAATGTCAGGGTTAAGTTTAGTGCTTCCGATTTCGATAAATTAATCTTTACATTGGTTAAGTAGCCGAATAGAGAGAAGTGTTTTATTAAATTTGGAATGGTAGTGTGCGGTTCTGTCAGGAAAAATAAGAGATCATCCGGTTAAGCGGCTACCTTGAACTCTCTGCTCACCACTTTGAACCCTTTGATCGAGGCGTCCTTGTTCACTGACCTGATGGACGGCTCTAATGTCAATATGAACAAAAGTGGTGACAACGGGCACCCTAGCCTAGTGCCGTTTTTAATTATCACTTTTTCTGAAAGGGTACCATTTATTTTCAACCTAGCTGAGGGGTTTTGGTATAGTGCCGAGATCCAGGCCATCATATTTGGGCCTAGGCCCACAAATCTACATGTATCCAGCATGAAGTCCCACGATACGCGGTCAAAGGCCTTCTCCGTGTCCGTGGACAGGAGAAGGCCTCTGACATCATGGGAGTGCGCCCCCTGGGTCAGGAGGAGGGCTTTAATCACATTGTCCCTGGCCTCACGACCGGGCATAAAGCCCACTTGTTTTGGACCTATCAGACCGGACAGGAGAGGTCTCCGCATATTGGCCAGAATCTTAGCCAGCAGCTTTAGGTCTAAATTTAGCAGGGAAATAGGCCTGTAGCTAGAGCAAACTGCCTCATCTTTGCCCGGCTTGGGGATTACTGCTATGTGAGTGGTTAAAAATTCTGAAGATACAGGGTTCTTAGACAGCAGAGAGTTCAGGGCTTTGAGCAAGGGGTCCGTTAGTATGTCAGAGAACGTTTTGTAGTAGATAGAGGTTAGGCCGTCTGGTCCAGGGCTCTTCCCCGGTTTCAGTTCTCGTATTGCCTGTTTTAATTCAAGTAGTCTGCTATCGCTTGCGTTCTGTCTCCAGCTACCCCAGGTAACCTATGTTGTTGAGGGAGGTTATAGAGTTTAGTGTAGAATTGGTGAAAGTGAGATGCTATCTTTTCGGTGGTTGCATCTAATTTGCCATCTGTTCTCCTAATGGCCCCTATATTTTTAGTAACCAGTGTTTCTTTGAGAGCCCTGGCCAATAGACCCCCTGCTTTGTCCCCGGATTCATAGTATATCTTTTTTTTTTAAAAACAAAAATCTCCTGGCAGTCTCTTCAAAGAGGCTCTGCAAAGATTTCCTACACTCTACTAACTCCAAGGCTGTTTGCGCAGACAGAGAGTGTTTGTGGAGGGCTTCAAGATTGGCTATTTTCTTCGAGAGATTTTGGATTTCTTGGTCCCTAATTTTTTTTCGTTTAGAGCCTAATCTAATGAATTCACCCCTGATAGTACACTTATGAGCCTCCCATATCGTCAGGGGGTTCATGCCCGGGGTGTCCTTAAGTGTAAAAAAGTCCTTCAGTGTCTGTGAAATGTCTGGTAGGGTTTGGGGATCAGTGGAGGCATTCAACCGCCATCGTGTGGTTTTAGGTATGGGGGTGAGCAAGCTGGCTTCCAGCACTATCGGAGCATGGTCCGAGATAAACTGGATTCCAACATGGGCACCTGTCACGACCGCAAGATCTCTCTGTGTGATAAATAAGTAGTCTATACGTGACCACCTGTTATGTGGTATCGAATGAAAAGTGTAGTCCTTCCCAGTCGGGTGTTTAAACCTCCATGTATCCACTAATTGTAGGGAACGAAGACATAATTTGATTTTTTAAGGGCTCTGAATGGGATGCTAGACTTCCCCGACAAAGTGTCCTCTATCGGGTTCAAGGGAAGATTAAAATCCCCTCCTAAAATTAGGCATCCCGTCCTAAACCCCATTAAGTCCTATGTCATTTTTTGACAGAACAACACTTGTGCGGAATTCGGGAAATACACGTTCGCCAAGGTTATAGGTGTGTCCCCATAAATACCCTTTAAAAGGACATACCTGCCCCCCGAGTCTATGAGCTTGTCCATCAACTTGAAAGGGGCATCTTTGCTAACCAATATCGTCACTCCCTTCGTCTTAGCCTCCTCATTTGTAGAGTGAAAGATGTCTCTGGGGATCTGGTTGGTTTTAACCACTTTCCAACCAGGCCAATTCTGACATTTCTCTCCTACATGTAATAATCATCGTTTTTTTGCTAGAAAATTACTCAGAACCCCCAAACATTATATATATATTTTTTAGCAGAGATCTTAGGGAATAAAATGGTGGTCATTGCAACTTTTTATGTCACGCGGTATTTGCGCAGCAATTTTTCAAACTCGTTTTTTTGGAAAACAGAACAGTAAAGTTAGCCCAATTTTTTTATATATTGTGAAAGATAATGTTACGCCAAGTAAATAGATACCCAACATGTCACGCTTTAAAATTGCGCCCACTCAGGAAATGGCGCCAAACTTTGGTACTTAAAAATCTCCATAGGTGATGTGTTAAAAATTTTTACTGGTTACATGTTTAGAGTTACATTGGAGGTCTTGGGCTATGATTATTGCTCTCGCTCTAACGCACGCGGCGATGCCTCACATGTGTGATTTGAACAACGTTTACATATGCGGGCGTGACTAACGCGTGCGTTCGCTTCTGTGCGCGAGCTTGCAGGGACGGGGCGCTTCAAAATTTTTTTTTTTTAATTATTTACTTTACCTTTATTTTTTATTTTTTACACTTTCTCTTTAAATTTTTTTTGATCACTTTTATTCCTATTACAAGGAATGTAAACATCCCCTGTAATAGGAATCTTGCGTGACAGGTCCTCTTTATGGGGAGATATGGGGTCAATAAGACCTCACACCTCCCCTCTAGGCTGGAAAGACCGACATCTAAAAAAAAACGAGCGATCTCGGTCTTTTCCGCCGAGTAAACCGTCATTGTTTACATCACGTGACCCGGACGTGACGTCATACGTCGCGCCCGGGCCTCCGAGGCGCATTGAGATGACTGGTGACCATCTGGTCATCAGTCATCACTACGCACAGCAACCGCCGGCGACGGATCTGTTCTCCGGGCCGCCGATGGCACGAGCGGCCCAGAAGAAGCACCGGAGGGCGGCGGGAGGGGGGGCGTCCCCTCCCGCTGCCGATAAGAACGATCAAGCGGCTGAACTGCCGCTATGATCATTCTTATGGTGCAGGGAATCGCCGGCGGAAAAAAATGATACCTGAATGATGCTGGTAGGTGCCGGCATCATTCAGAGATCACCACTCAAAGACAAGGACGTCTTTAGACGTCCGGCGGTCGGGAAGTGGTTAAAGTGGGTTTCCTGAAGGAAAACAAAATGTGGCCTACCTTTCTTAAGTTCTCATAGTAGTGCAGTTCGCTTTTCCGGCACATTTAGTCCCTTTACATTCTGCAAGATTACCAGGGGGTGTCGGCCCAATGAGGAGTACACCATCAGTTGAGGCCTTGTGCTACCTGTTGGAGGGAGCCCTGAGGATGGATGGAAGGATTTCTTGCGGACAGTAAAGAAAATTAGTTTTGTTAGTGCCCGGCGGTCACGTCCAAAAATGCAGTCAAAAGAAAAAAGGGAGGAGGGAAAGGAAAGTGGAGAATGAGGCAGAAATTAAAGATACAAAAAAAACAGTCAGAGTAAGTTATTAAACACTTTAGAGTATCACTGAGGATAGCTCAACTCAGGTGAGAAGGTAGTGAAGCCTGGTGCGCAGAAATCTCACCCCAGGTCCACTTTGTGGGAGCACAGGAGGTGCTGCAATTGAGACAGAGTGGTGGTCACTCCAGTAAAGTTACCAGTTATATCTCAGCTACACAATAATCAACTAAGATCTATGTCATAGAAACATAGGAGAAACACTCTATAACTGAACAAATAAATCAGTTTTCATTAATAAGAGGAAAGGAAGGAACACAGCCACTGCTTGCTATCATAAAGAAAGCTTCAGCTGTAGCTATTAGTGATTCCTGAGTAAAAAAAAAAAAAAAAAATTCAACATTAGCCAGTGGTAAGACCATCTCCTGCAGTTCGGCTGAAGCATATCTGAATTTTTATTATTTTTTTTCTTTCTTTTTTCTTTGTCTTCATACCACCAACAAGGCTCATGTCTTGTCATAGAACAGCTGTTCAAAACCTGTATGGAAAGATAAAACCTGTATGGGGTGATAACTTCTCCATCCCACCCACTGGAGAGAAACTGTTCCCTTGGCCTACCGGAGGCCCAATGGTTTGTAGAGCACTATCAATGAGTACTCTAGGATAGAACTCTGCTGCCATTGTGGTACAGTCCGGCCACAAAGATGATTATTGCGTCCGTGTAGTCATTATTAAAAGGTTGAAGCCGAGCTGTCGTACTTTGTGTGTGCCAAAGCAAATTGTAGCCATGATAGGTAGTCCTGGGGGACTGCTGGGTAGGAAGACAGGCAGTACAGCAAGCACATAGTCATGTTCCCATGTAGCAGGGGACCTCAGGGGGATCTAGGTCCTGAAGATTGGCACCCGGCAAGCCATAGGGGACTTCCTGGGTTGTAGTATTGGTTGGCTGAGGATATCAAACATTATGCCTCCCACTGATGTAGAGGCAAACTAGTATGATTAGGTTCTGAGGGTTTCAGTTTCATGAGCCTTGTGGCGGGTCTAGTTAACAATGACCCAAGACTTGCAGGAGAGTACTGGTGGGTATTGAGAATTACTCCATATTGTTGCTTCTGGATGAGGATGCACTACTGTTTGGTGTGCCCGCTTGCGAACCCCCACCCTTGCTGCGTTTTACTCTTTTGTTTTGCCGTTTGTCTGGAGTGGCGTTGGGTGATCTTGGAGGGCTTCTGTCCAAGGGAGGGAGGGCAAATTCCTGGTACCATTCTGACAGGTCAGGCTGCTCTATTCCTAGGGTACAGCAGAACTCTACCAGGTCAGCAGGGGTGCACAGGGGAAGCTGTTTGCCAGCTTGTGTCACAACCAGAGCAAAGGGGAAACGCCAGGTGTATCTCAGATCCTTAGCTCTGAATATATCAAGCAGAGGACGCAGAGCATGATGGTTTTTAAGAGTAATCTGGGACAGGTCTTGAAATAGCTGGATGTTCTCCCTGTTGAACACTACTTGATCATTCCGTCTGGCACAGCGCATGATGTCCTCCTTAAGCCTAAAGTTCGGCAGACAACAGATGGTGTCTCTAGGTGGGGCCGCGTCTAAACCTTTGGCCCTCAAAGCTCTGTGGGCTCTGACAAAGTCAATCTCCGGGTCTTCCTGTCTCTCTGGAAGGCTGTTAAAGACCTTCTGTAAAGCTGGAACAATTTGATCTGATTCCACAGATTCTGGTATTCCCCGTACTCTGATGTTACACCTGCCCCCCAAATCCTCTAAGTGTCGGTTGATTTCAATAAGGTGAAAAGCATGGGATTCTGCCACTGATTCAAGTCTGTCTAAGGCCTTGTCCCTGCGCTTCCCCGTGCACTCTATGTTGGCAATCTTATCATTAAGGACTAGCAGATTCAACTTTAAGTTCGTGATTGCTGCAGAAAATGTAGGCTTAATGTCCGCTGCAAAGCAGGACATATCTGCATATGTCAGGGGCTTTGTGGAACATGAACTGTTCCTACCTGCGTCCTCCGCAGCTGACTGGGAGTCCTCGTTGAAGTCCTCCTTCTCCCTCTGCTGCCGCGCCATCTTGTCTTCCGCCGGGCCGCCTCTGTTTACCGTCCGGGCCTTGAACAGGTCCGAGATGTCTCTGGCGGTGGGAGGAAGCGAGCCCTCGGGGGGTTCTCGATTGGGGGGTTTGGTGCAACAACTTGCCCATCCTAGAGAGCGGAGCAAAGTCAGGAATCGGGCTTTCGGCTGTGTTCCCTGACGGAGCTCCTCTAGTGTGTGACCGTCTTCATTGCGTGCCAAGCCACGCCCCGAGTTTTAGTCATATTTTAATTGACTAAAATGATGTTAAGTTAGTCGACTAAAATGTTTTAGTCGGTTTTAGTTGATGAAATTAACATTGATGATACCGTGAGCAGGATATCAAATAAAACCGGCAAAATCTATCATAAACAGAATTTTAAATTAAACAAGCAAAAATCATCTATATCATAGCACACTGTTAGTTACCCCCAGAAGCAAGATGGTGGTAGATCGCTTTAAATGAATGGATATGGCCTTAAGATGGCTGATGATGAAATGGCTACCGATGGATGAAGATAAATGAAAATCAAGATGGAGGATATGAATGAGCTGAGAATGAGGGGGGCAGATCTGATGATGAAGCTGGTTCAAGAGAACCCTCAACGTGAATGAATATGAATAAAAATGGGCAAGACCTTCGGATACTGATCATTCAAGATAGAGCTGATCTTTCGAGATGGAGTTGATCCAGTCTGTCTCTGTGCTTCCATTTTTATCTAATTAGGGATCATCCCAGAGAGAATAGTTCGGTAATATTGCCGTCCAATCAGAGTGGGTAAATATTCCAATTAACTATTTGTTTGTACAGACAATAGCTTAACTTGTCCACCAGATGGCACTCTGCAAAAACAAACCCCGTTTTTGGGATGAGAATGAATTGATTTGATTCAATCTTTATAGGATAAACAAATGTTATTATTATTAGATTAATCGCAATGTGTTAATGTACTTAGAGGGTACATAATCATATCTCTCCGAGATGTTTTGTAGCATTGATGATTTTAAATTTTTTGGTAAAATGGAATCTTAAACATGAAAGCTTGACTAAAGAGATATAATTTTAACCAGTGACCTATGTTAAAATATTAATTTTACTCCTAAAATATTTTTATACACACTTACAGTTGTGCTCATAAGTTTACATACCCTGGCAGAATTTATGATTTCTTGGACATTTTCCGGAGAATATGAATGATAACACAAAAACTTTTCTTTCAGTCGTGGTTAGTGTTTGGCTGAAGCCATTATCATTCAACTGTGTTTACTCTTTTTAAATCGTAATGACAACAGAAACTACCCAAATGACCCTGATCAAAAGTTTACATACCCCAGTTCTTAATACCGTGTATTGCCCCCTTTAACATCAATGACAGCTTGAAGTCTTTTGTGGTATTTGTGGATGAGGCTCTTTATCTTCTCAGATGGTAAAGCTGCCCATTCCTCTTGGCAAAAAGCCTCCAGTTTCTGGAAATTCTGAACTGCACTTTGAGATCTCCCCAGAGTAGCTCAAAGATGTTGAGGTCAGGAGTCTGAGTTGGCCACTCCAGAACCTTCACTTTATTCTGCTGTAGCCAATGACAGGTCGAGTTGGCCTTGTGTTTTGGATCATTGTCATGTTGGAATGTCCAAGTACGTCCCATGCGCACCTTCCTGGCTGATGAATGCAAATGTTTCTCCAGTATTTTTTGACAACATACTGCATTCATCTTGCCATCAGTTTTGACTTAATTTCCTGTGGCTTTGTAGCTCACACATCCTTAAAACATCAGCAATCCACCTCCATGTTTCACAGTAGGAATGGTGTACCTTTCATCATAGGCCTTGTTGACTCCTTTCACAATGTAACGTTTATGGTTGTGGCCAAAAAGCTCAATTTTGTTCTCATCACTCCAAATGACTTTGTGCCAGAAGGTTTGAGGCTTGTCTCTGTGCTGTTTGGAGTATTGTAAGCATGATACTTTGTGGCATTTGCGTAGTAATGACTTTCTTCTGGCTACTCGACCATGCAACCCTTCTTTCTTCAAGTGCCTCCTTATTGTGCATCTTGAAACAACCACACCACATGTTTTCAGAGAGTCCTGCATTTCACCTGAAGTTATGTGTGGGTTTTTCTTTGCATCCCAAACAATTTTCCTGGCAGTTGTGACTGCAATTTTAGCTGGTCTACCTGACTGTGGTTTGATTTCAACAGAACCCCTCATTTTGCACTTATTGATTAGAGTTTGAACACTGCTGATTGGCATTCTCAATTCCTTGGATATCTTTTTATATCCCTTTCCTGTTTTATACAGTTCAACTACCTTTTCCCGCAGATCCTTTGACAATTGTTTTGCTTTCCCCATGACTCAGAATCCAGAAAGGTCAGTGCAGCACTGGATGAAAGATGCAAGGGTCTGTCAGGAGTCCAGAAATTCATTGACCTTTTATACACACACACACACTATTACAAGCAAACAGATCACAGGTGAGGAAAGTTACCTTTAATAGCCATTCAAACCCCTTTGTGTCAACTTGTGTGCATGTTATCAGGCCAAAATCACCAGGGTATGTAAACTTTTTATCAGGGTAATTTGGGTAGTTTCTGTTGTCATTATGATTTAAAAAGAGTAAACACAGTTGATTGATAATAAATGGCTTCAACCAAACACTAACCATGAGTGAAAGAAAGATTTTTGTGTTATGATTGATATTCTCTGAAAATGGTCAAGAAATCATAAATTCTGCCAGGGTATGTAAACTTATGAGCACAACTGTACACTATTACTATCTTACTTCTGAGAATTTATAGATTATGAAACAGACATATCTCTTGTTATACAGATTACAATCGCATACAAACATGGCAATGTTGGTATAGATGTATATAAATTGAAATGTGTCCTAATATTTTAAAGTTATTATTTGTGATAGAATCTTTGAAGTTTAAATTATTTTGTTTTAATACTAGTGAAATATAGACAGCTCCACTCTCATCTGTTGAGGCAATTCATTATGTTAATTATTTCTTGTGCATCTTTCTTTGGAAACAATGACCAGCTGAATAGACAGGTTTAGGTTTGTTTTCTCGCTAGTTTGGGTAAATAGAACATTGTATACTCTGTGTTTTTTATATATAACACTGGTTATGGGTTCCACAGATACCGATACTAGGCATTTTTGTGAGTATCGGTACTCGCAAAAATGCTCTGACACCAGAAACCTACACCGGAAGTGATGTCAGCTTGGGAGCGGACCGCCACCTCTTCCCCTCCAACCAGTGCAATCCCCACCTCCTCCTCTGAGTGGCATTGCTAGGGGCAGGCCCGGCCGGCGGGCTGGGCTGCTGCGCTACCTGTCTTAACAGCCCACCAGCCTTGTCTCCTTGCCGCACGCCTCCCTTCCCCAGCTCTGACTCCCGGCCACACAGAACACTGGCTCCAGACTCTCCCTGGCTGAATTCTGAGGCAGAGAACAGGAGGGGCTCTGTACAGGTACAGCTGTATCCTGTTGCATTGAGCAGTGGGGCTCCCTCCCTCCTCCGTGTGCTCTCCAGCCAGCTCCTCTCCCATGAGAGACAGAAGATGCGCCCTGCTCTCCATGGCCAGATCTATGAAGGTGCTCCCCAGATTTCAGTTGTGGCCCCCCACCATGAACATTGTGGCTGCTGAGCTTCTCCCCATTCCCCATACTCAGGGCTCTGACAAGAGACGGAGGACAGGAGAAGTGTCAGCGGCAAAGAGGAGAGAGACAGAAGGAGGTGGAGTGCTCCTCTATAGAAAGGAAGGATATCTACTGTACCATGCCTGCAGTCTCTGGTTGTCTCCTGTACCATGTCTGCAGTCTCTGGCTGTCTCTTGTACCATGCCTGCAGTCTCTTGCTGTCTCCTGTACCAGGCAGGCTCTGGCTGTCTCCTGTACCATGCCTACAGTCTCTGGATGTCTACTGTACCATGCCTGCAGTCTCTGGTTGTCTACTGTACCATGTCTGCAGTCTCTGGCTGTCTCCTGTACCATGCCTGCAGTCTCTGGCTGTCTCCTGTACCATGCAGTCTCTGGCTGTCTCCTGTACCATGCCTACAGTCTCTGGTTGTTTCCCGTACCATGCCTGCAGTCTCTGGTTGTCTCCTGTACCATGCCTGCAGTCTCTGGCTGTCTCCTGTACCATGCCTGTGGTCTCTGGCTGTCTCCTGTACCATGTCTGCAGTCTCTGACTGTTTCCTGTACCATGCCTGCAGTCACTGCTGTTACTTCTGCCTGTTGCCTCCTCCTTCCCTCCACCAGCTGTCACCTCTACCCAATAACCCTTCTATCCCCATCCTCTTCGCACCAGCAACCACAGCCTTTTCCATCCCAACTCTCCCAACCCACAATCCCAATTTCACCCCACCCTCAACTACCTTGCCCTCACTTACCCTCTACTCCCGCCCTGCCCTCACCAAACTCCCTAACAAGAATCCCCCCCTCCCAAACCACCCCTCTTCCTAGGCGATAGGTATCAG
>BLSH010063816.1:286491-304642 GCA_018402905.1 Glandirana rugosa
CGTCTAAACTCTAGTAATATTTTTGTTAGTCACGACCATACCACATAATCTTGTAGGGATCGGCGTGGTGTCTTTCTTTCTCGGCACTACAAAATATAGCCGTACATCGTGTTCAGCTGTACTCTCTTGTTTTTTCACGTCGCGGTTGAATGATTAGTTATTGTGTTATTACCACCTTGGGAGATTACATACCTTTAGAGTTATTTGAAGTTATAGTGGTGTTATGACCGTAGACACTATACATTGCAGTGTATATTAACCATATCGACTTAGAACCGAAGTAAGAAGTGTACTGACCCGATAATTATAAGGACCGATACGAGAGAAAGCCTTCACAGACACCACCACCCCTCCGTTTTACCCTGTCCTTCCGAAAGAGAGCATAGCCAGGAATATTAATAGCCCAGTCATGTGAAGAATGAAGCCAAGATTCAGCTATACCAATTATATGTGACGTTACATATCACAGATGCCAGTATTGTGGTGATATTGAAGTTTATTGAGATTTCCATACATTAGAGGGTTCCACCATTATTGTGTTATTGATTAGTAAGTTGGCGCTGCACTTTTTTGTTCTCTCATGTCGACTTGTGCTACATGCCGATATAAAACATCACGGCTCTTTCTTTCTGTGGTGCGGCTAGGGATGTTCTAATACACCATACCAGCACTGATTGTTTTTATAATGATCTCAAATCTGCAGGAGGAGGAATATTTCTAATAGTGAATTATAGCAGAGTACAGCGTGTATAATATATCATTATGGCATGTGTGTACAGATCAGTAATGATTACAGAAAGCATGTAAGGGCAATATGTTTATCTCCTTGTGGCTGGAGAGAAGAGAATACATGTTGTGTGTCACTGAGTAGTGGGTCTGGCTGCAGAATGAGAGACATGATTTATGTTGAAGTGGGCTTGTTCACATTTACACGTACTAGCCTAGTGTACCTCCATTCAAAGCATGTGCAAAGCATGATGGGAAATGTAGTCTAAACAGAGAGAAGGGGGTATGATGCAATCACTCATCTAACAGAGCCTTCCTAGCTAAATACATGGTGCATCGTTTGAACTGGAGTGACCGCTTCCTGTAAATTAAATTGGACATATCTCTTCAAAGGTAAGCAATTTCACAAATGTAATAACTGTTTAGTGTAGGGGGTGTACTAATGAGGGATTTTTTGAATGAGTGATCCTACCAAGAAGGCTCTTGTTCAAGCATTCCTGATACAAGATGACTGTCCCTGTCTCCCATTTGTTCTCATGAGTTATCACTAATCCAAGCAGCCATGTTGACCCACAGTTAACGGTTTTCACCACTGGAAAATCTGCCCCAGGAAACGCTGTGCAGCAGTTGATGGAGTACTTGTAGACATGAAGTAGCTGCAAACAACCTGCAAGGCTCATTAGCAACAAAAGATGAAAAATGTGAAACTGTATTTTCTTAAAAGAAAAAAAACATGGCATTTTCTTAATGATACGCAATGCTTTAGCAAACTAAATGTCATTCAGCTAGGGGTTTACATCTACTTTAAAATCAAAAGAAGTTGGGTTCCGTCATCAAAAAAGCATGTTTTAAGATTCAAAAGGTCAAAGAATCCCATTGTTTGTTATAAGTGTCCCACCATTTCAATGGTTTTATAAGTTAACCCTCTGTAAGAAGCTGGAAAATGTTAAAAGTCAAGTATGTTCTTTGCATTTTGCTTATTGCCATGACATTGTTTTCCAGTTATCTATGTTGGATACTTTTCATTTATTTATTTAGACACAATAGAACATAACATTTCTGCTGCTGGTAGTAAAAAAAATATGAAGGTTTTTTCCATTGTATACAACAAATTAAGAGCGTGCATGGTCATAAGTAACCAAGATAGTGCTATTTATATAGTTCACTGTTTTTCATAAAAGAAATATGTCATTGTGTCCAAGAAATATGCAACTGGTATAACTGACCCCTCTGGTTATGATCTTCTTCTGTAGTTTCACCAATCACTAATCGGTCACTGGTTTGCAAACTAGGAGGTTTGATTTCACTTCCTGCATACTTGTGTGGGAGGAGCAGCGTGGTGCGTCAGCAGTAAGTACACTGACTCCAGGTGTAGAGAACAGAACTTGTATTAATGCAGAATCTAGCAATTCACAAAAAAACCCAGTAGGAAGGCACCCGTCCAGGAATATTCAATGCATATAACAGCAATTTGTGGCAGAGCAGGTTTCAGATGTGCCAACAGCGTCTGTCTTGAGGGGCGCTATGTGGCCTGGCCGGTCAGGACTCAAATGGGGAGGTCTCCAGAAAAACCTCTCCCTGCCGCTAATCACTATCCCTGTCAGATGAGTGACCTGGTCCTACTATATACTGTAGACATGCGAAATGCATGCCAAGCCTGGGCTCCAGGGCTTTAAATATGCTCTGTCTGAACCGAGATGGCTGCTGGAGTCACGTGGGGTGGCAGCATCCATTTGCTTCTCCAATGACCCTAGAAACCATAGAGGAACCAGATTCTTCTTGACTTCCTCTCCCCCTGCAATTTCACTGCAGTTGAGAACTACTTTCAGTAAAGAAAGTAGACTGCACCTGCATACACGTGCTTCAGGTCAGGGGTTCATAAAGTGTTTATACTAAAGGTTCATCATGACAACTAGTCAGCTGGCATTTCAAAGTATGTTCAAAAATGGTAACTTACAGTATGTTTTTCTAATGGAAGGCTTCCTTTAAAGCAGCAATCCCCAATCTTTTTGACACCAAGTACTGGTTTAGTGGAAGATCATTTGCAGCTGCCCGCCAGAGCTAACATTACTGCCTCAGCTCCACCTCAGATCATCAGGCACTAGATTCTCATAAGACGTGTGCAACCTAGATTCCTTGCATGCTCAGTTTATAGTAGGGTTTGCGCTCCTATGAGAATCTAATGCCACTTCTGGTCTGACAGGAGGTGGAACTCAGGTTGTAATGTGAGTGATGGAGAGGTGCTGTAAAAACAGATGAAGCTTTACTTGCTCACCCATCTCTCACCTCCTGCTGTGCGGCTTGATTCCTAACAGTCCATGGACCAGTACTGGTCCGGAGCCCAGGGGTACAATCTGTACCACTGGAGGACCTCTGTTGTAAAAAAAAACACAGTTTCCTCAGAATAAAAATGTCCCAGCCATCCTTCCTAGCCCCCAAAAATTGTGTAAGTTACCTTCTACCCAGGTGTCTACTTATCTCTCCTGCAACATTACAGTGTCAGTGCAGAAATCTTGTATACCTTGTATAATGCTACCTGCGCTTGCTCAGTAATGATCCATAGATTTGAATGGGGGCTTACTCTAAATGGTATAGCCCATTCATATGTCCTCTTGTGATGAAAAGCGCCAGATGGAGTTTTGGACACGAATGCCCTTGAGCTACTCGGTTTGCACCCACATGCACACGTTTTGGTATAATTGTATGTATACTGTATGTGAGCCCATTTCTAGTGTCATGCGCTGGGTGTTATGTTTTTTTTTTTAGATTTTTTATGTAATTGTTAATTGATGTTAATCTATTTTAATAAATTGACTTGTACAATCTGTACCACTGGAGAATTTATTTGGGGAGGTATATACATCAATCTTTATATATAATCACCCCTAGACAGTACAGTACTAGAGAATACATATCCTGTATGGGGATTGTACCATACAAGTGCAATTACCGACCTCCTGTTTTTTTTTTTAACATACTTTATTTTTGTTTGTTTTTTTTGAGAAACATTAGCAGTCATACAACCAAAGGTATGCATGATTAGCTTTAAGACATGAAGTGTAATCAATGAACATAATTAGTATTCATACACGGGTGGGGGTTTAGCTTAGAACACATTAGGGGTTTTGGGGTGGGGATGAATTTTTATTCTAAAGTGAACTTTTCCTTAATTGTTTTGATATCAAGTGGACCTTTTCTTGGCTCTGTATTGTTAATAGATATTCATTCACCAATACTTTTCTTTCCCCTGTTGTGAGAAAGATAGACTGCATTGCTTATCATAGTCACGGTGGTAAATTTTCACTGATCTGGCAAAATATCTCCATTTTACTTTTTACCTTTTCTTCTCAAATAATGAATGTTCCTCATTAGATTCAGGAAGCATCTACTCCCTCTATCTATAAATCTTTAACTAAATATGAAATAAACTGGAAAGTGTTTAAATTGAAAATAGTTTGATATGAGCAGTGCCTGTCTTGAAAGCTCTTTGCTTGCAATGTTGTTACAAATTGCATTTTTACATAAGCTCTTGGCTGTCTCTAGCTGACTTGCTTACGTGGAAAGAATAGTACTAGGGAATAGTTCTCCTTTCATCACATAGAATGCCCTGTTTTGTAGCTAGGACAAAAAAAAAATAGGAGCCAGATGGACCCTTATTTAGGGACTATATTGGGATTCTGCCGATAGCAGACTGACCAAAATGCTAGTCTTCACTTTAGAAGACATAGTCCAACCTTGCAGCAGTGGTAGCCTGTCCATTAGGGGCGCATGAGCGCTGCCCCCCCATTCCACGCTTTAGGAGCTACATACAGGATGCCGGACTATGGATTCCAGTGGTGGGGGTGTCCATTTTTGAAGCATGTGATTAGAGCCAGGGGCTCTAATAGGCTCCAAAAAAGGGTGGGCTCGGGCTGCAGTTGTGTGACAACAGCGAATGAATATTCGCTATTGCCACAATGAACCTCCTCTGCAAATCAGGAAGCAGGTCTTGAGTCCTGTCACCCAATTGGCTGAAAGGACAGGCGATCCTATTGGACGCCTAGTAGGAGGACACAAGTGCCCGCATCCTGCCTGCCACCCATAGGAGCCTGCAACTCGCCGCCCATAGGAGCCCGCAAGCCGCCCACTGCCCATAGGAGTCCCCAAGCCGCCCACAGGAGCCCACAAGCCACCCGCTGCACATAAGAGCCCGCAAGCCCCCTCCGCCCATAGGAGCCCACAAGCTGCCCGTCGCCCATAGGAGCCCGCACACCCACTACCGATGGGGTAAGTGCTGGAGGGGTGTGGGTGCCACCAACCAATCGGGGGGGGGGTTATTTGCCACCCCCCCCAAAACAAAGCACCAGCCGCCACTGCCTTGCAGTTACTAGATATCATTTAGTTGTTCAATCAGAATATAAGGGCAATTGAAGTTTATAAAGCAGACACTTCTGGTGACATAGGTGAAAACGACGTTTCCCTAAAACCCATCACTGCCTTGCTGAGTGCCTCCCACAAGGAAGCTCAGTATTGCTTATGTTCCTACTGTACTACTATGCATTGTTACTGAGAATGCAGAACTTTATGTATCCACAAGATGGCAGCATTTAGCACCTTTACTTGCTATAGCTTAATACAGGTATCCAGAGGCTTCTAGGAATTGTAGGCTGAAAGCAGAACTTTCTTCACAGTTAAGCTGAAGTTGAACTTCAGAGCCCATGAGCAATCACCAATGGTGGCAGCATATAAAAGAAAAAAGCCTGGGAAGACACAGGGAACTTGTAGATAGACTGTGCAACAGGAAGGAGGTGTGAGCGTTCATGCTGAGCTGCACTAATCTGGACTGGGCTGGGACCTGCAGAGTAGCTGGCGATGACTGTCAACCTGAAAATATTATGGGAGAAGGCTGCTCCAAATAGACCGCTCAGCAGTGAGAATGTGTAGGTTGCCGCCAGCATAGCCAGAGGATGCCTGGCACTTCTCTGATTATCGTATAAAGACTGGGTGAGAGGGTCGCTGACCCACACTTTGCAGTTACCAGTTACAGGTAGTTTTCTGCCAGCCAGGTTTTCCATGTTTATTAACATTCTTCTGCATTGGCCTTTATCGGGGACTAGTACATCAGTGTCCTTCATTGCTGCAGACTGCCATCTTTTAGCTGCCATTATGAGCACTGCTCACTGGCTGCTGAACTAACTTAGAATGGTGGTTGCATCCACCTCAGCCCAGGACATTAAAAGAAGGAGTTTTCACTCTTTAGGCCCAAACCTACCTCTTAAAGTGGACCATGCCTACGTATGCACCTTCTCAAAGTGACCTTTGCCAACACGTCTATATCTTACAGTGAACCACACCTACAGATTAACCTTCTTAAAGTGAACTGTATCAACAACTTTGTCTCTTAAAGGTAACTATTCTGTTCATTCCACATCTTAAAAGGACAGCATCTTACATTGCACGCCAATGTAGTGGCTCCAACTGAGCTGGCAGAAGAACCAATTTTCAGACTGCTTCATATTCAGGGTTTATCCCATTAGCAATACTGGTTTGCAGGAGGTCTAACAGATTCTTAAGCTCAAACCTAGACACGCCTGACTAAGGGCCTACAAGTAAGCTAACCAGTTTGTTTCCTTGTTTATCCATATGTATCTCACTTGGGGAGTGATCTTCCAGTCAGAGGGGTACTGTTCCTGCCCTTGATCTTGGAGGACATAGATGGCCATACTTTAAAAAGGGTATTTGACTGTACAGTATTGTTATTCTGTAGATTCACTGTCTGTCATATAACCTGTTAACTGTTGCATTGCTTTACCATTTTATTGCTACCAACACAACCTGTTCATTTTTATCACAATTGGTGTGAATCTTCCCAGTGTAACTGCCGGGAGACTCTCTGAGCAAGGTATTTTGGTGATGTCAGCATAAGTGGGGCTCCGTTTAGTGCCAAGGAAAGAGCAGAGAACCCAAATCTATCAGTGGCTCCTTCGAGGTAGTGCTACACTAAACTTTGCAAAACCCTGGTATAATAGAGAAATATGAAGGAGAGTTGCAGTAAATTAAATGTGAATTTACTTGCAGGTATTCCCTTGCCAGTCTTTGTAGCAGACCAGACAACAGTGTTTAAAACACCACCCATTTATCTCCTACAGACATTTATATCATAGATTACATGCAAGACACTGTTCCTAGCATCTGAGAAACAACTGTGCTAATATCACCTCTCTTGAAAGGAAAGGGATTGGCATTGTACAGAGAAGAGTACTAGTCAGTGTGTTCTCATTGGTGATAGATGAAATCTTTTAGTTGTCTGATCATGTCTGCACAATTGACTAATGTCTTTTTCTAGAAGCTTTGCCCATTATATATTTCTTCACTTAGATTAGAGTTGGCCCCTGTTTAGAATGTGCCAACTTATGTTTAGTGCTTTGGACCCTAGCAGGGAGATTAACCTCCACCTCCAGCATGGCATTCTTATGCAAGTGCTGCACCCTCTACTGGATTTTTAAAGAAAAAATGTAATAGGGGTTTTAAAGTGGTTGTAAACCTTCACATATACCCAGTGAAGTGAATAGCTTCAGATGATACACAGAGATCTAACAAATCCACCTACATAAGTTGTACATGTTTATATGCAGTTTTCCTCTACATCTGTTCAAAGTGCAGAATTTATAAGGCATGAGTGAGCCGTCAGTTTCCAGAGTGGGCAAAATCCTTTCTTGTATTAATGTGATTGTAAATGATCACCTTGTAAAACAACCCATTCAGTTTAAAATAGAAATGAAAGGCAAAACATTTTTGTATAGATATAAAAACTATGGATATGGATAAACTATGGATACTGGAAGCCTGTGCTAGCATTTGTCCTGCGGTGTTGCTATCAGTGTGTGAAGAGTGGGAGAAGAGGGTTGCATTGACAATCCAACACAATGGGCAGCACATTGAACACATTTTATAAGTGGTCAGAAACTTGTAAATAACTCATGAAAGAATAAAGTTACGTTAAAATCAAGCACACCATTGTTTTTCTTGTGAAATTCCCAATAAGTTTGATGTGTCACATGATCCTCTTCCTATTGAAAAAACAAAAGTTGTATTCAAAATGGCCGACTTCAAAATGGCCGCCATGGTCACCACCCATCTTGAAAAGTTTCCCCCCTCACATATACTAATGTGCCACAAACAGGAAGTTAATATCACCAACCATTCCCTTTATTAAAGTGTATCCATATAAATGGCCCACCCTGTATATTGTGCCTTGAAAAGGTATTCATTCCCCGTGAAATTTTCCACATTTTGTCATGTTACAACAAAAATCCTAAATGTATTTTATTGGGATTGCATGTGATAGACCAACACAAAGTGGTACATAATTGTGAAGTGGAAGGAAAATGATAAATGTTTTTCAAAATTTTTTACAAATAAATATGTGAAAAGTGTGGCGTGCATTTGTATTCAGCCCCCTTTACTCTGATACCCCTAACTAAAATCTAGTGAAACTAATTGCCTTCAGAAGTCACCTAATGTCACGTACCTGGTGGTAGAGTCTGACTTATGCAGTAGGTAACCTCTCTTACGTCCCTGGTTCCAGAACCCCTGGTAGGGCAGACAGGGAGCGCTGGAGCACAGGTGAGCATGAGGGCTTGATTTGACACAGGTGATGGTAAGATGTCGTCCATAAGTCCGTGCTAGACTGAAAAGTAGTGTTGAAGGCCGGGTCAATAACATGCGGGCAAAGCAGTACAGAAGGAGCGGGCAATCGGGTGCAGGCAGGGTCGTTAACAGGCAGGCAGGTTGAGGTACACAGGGATCAGACAGAAGAGTGGTTGTAGGCAAGCCGGGGGTCGGTGGAGGCAGAGTTCAAGCAGATGCGGTTTCAGGCCGGGTCACAGGTAACAGGAAGCTCGGAACGGATCACACAGATACAGGGTAATGCTGTAGAACAGACAGTGCCGATTGCAAGGTGCTGTCAGCTTAAATGGCCATCTGGGGACCGTGCCGACACATATGCGCTCACATGCACGCACCAGCACGCACAGGCACGCGGAAACGCTGTGTGTGCCCACGCATGGGTCTCCTGGCCCGAATTTCAGAGGCGGAAGTGGTCTCCTGACATTCACCCCCCCCCCCCAAGGGGCAGCCTCTGGATGCCTAAACCGGCTCTTAGCTCTGGGTGTCTTCTCCAAAAGGACTTGACAAGTTCTTCAGCGTGGATGTGGTTTTCGGGTTCCCATGAAGTTTCTTCGGGCCCGTACCCCTTCTCCTGGCTTCCACTTCAAATTCCTCTTCGCCATCCACAAGAATTGGCTCAGGCAGGGCCGACTTCCAACCCCTTGAAGGAGTCCTGAGTTACGGGTTTCAACAAGGTGACATGAAATACCTGGGTGCACTTGCAGGGAGGGAGGTCCAGCTCGTATGCCACCCTGTTGATCTTCCTTCTCACATGGAAAGGGCAGATGAACCTTGGGCCCAACTTCCTGGAAGGGCATGACAACCTCAAGTTCTTGGTTGCCAGCCACACTCGGTCACCCGGTTGCAGGTCCAATTCCCCACGTCTCCCCTTGTCGAATGCCCTCTTGTTGCTGTGTTTGAGCTAGGGTTTCTTGTAACACTTTGCTATTCCTTGTCAGGAATTCTACAGTCTTCTGTACAGCAGGTACCTCACTTTCCGGAACCAGGTTAGGTATAAATGTAGGGTGGTACCCCAGGTTCACCCAGAACGGGGACTGCTTGGTGGCTGAATGCTCGGTGTTGTTGTAGGCAAATTCAGCCATAGGTAACAGCAAGACCCATTCATTTTGGGCAAAGGAAGAGTAGCATCGGATATATTGTTCTAGGGTCTGGTTAGTCCTCTCTGTCTGACCATTTGACTGGGGGTGATAAGCAGAGGAGAATGCTAGTTCTATTTTCAGTGTGGAACACAAGGCTTTCCAGACCCGGGAGGTGAACTGCACCCCACAATCCGAGACAATGTTGACAGGGAGCCCTTGCAGTCAGACCACTTCCTTAATAAATGTCCCTGCAGTCTCAGTTGTGGTGGGGGTGCCCTTCATCGGGATGAAGTGGGCCATTTTAGTAAGACAATCCACAATTGCGAAGATGGAATTGAATCCTTTGGACGGGGGTAACTCCACTATAAAGTGCATCGATATGTGTGACCACGGCCGTTCGGGAATGGGAAGCGGGTTCAACAGACCCCATGCTTTTGCCCGGCTGGTCTTGTGCTGGGCATAGACCGGACAAGCGCTGACGTACTTCCGACAGTCCTTGTCAGTGGAAGGCCACCAAAAGGAGCGTGACAGCAGCTCTGCAGTCCTGTGACCGCCAAAGTGCCCGGCCAGTTGGTGGTCGTGGCAAAGTTCCAAAACTGTCAAATGTTGCTGCTCCGGAATATAGAGTTTATCTTGGAACCACCACAGTCCATCTTTCATTGCCAGTCTAGGGTCAGGGGACATGGTTTATCCAGCCAGGGATCATTTAACCCGTGACAGCAGATCTTCCTGCATCAACAAGAAGCTCCAGAACGGGAGGATGGTATCTGGTGGCATGGAGTCGCCAGGCTCACTAAACATCCTGGACAGAGCGTCCGGCTTAACATTCTTCGACCCAGGCCTGTAAGTAATATGCAGGTTAAAGCAGGAGAAAAACAGAGCCCATTGTACCTGGCGTGGTTTCTGTCTTTTAGCTGTGCGCAGATACTCTAGGTTCTTATGGTCGGTGAATACCATGACAGGGTGCAAAGCTCCTTCCAGCAGATACCACCATTCCTCCAGGGCGGACTTGATTGCCAGAAGTTCCCTGTCTCCGACATCATAATTTTTCTCTGGCGCTGTAAGTTTGCGGGAGAAACAGGCGATGGGGTGTAGCAAGGCCTTTGGACCTCGTCTCTGGGATAAGACTGCCCCCACTGCTGTCTCCGAAGCATCCATCTCCAGGATGTAAGGCAGAGCTGAATCTGGGTGCTTAAGAACAGGTGCCACAGTAAACAGTTTCTTGAGCTTCAGAAAGGCCATTTGGGCCTCGGGAGACCAGTGGAAGTGGGAGCCCTGTTTAGTGAGTTGGGTGATGGGCGAGATCACTGCAGAAAATCCCTTAATAAACTTCCTGTATAAGATGGCGAAGCCTATGAACCATTGGACCCCTTTCCTGTCAACGGGAGCTGGCCAATCCACAACTGCAGAGACTTTCTGAGGATCCATGGTGACTTCGGTGACTGAAATGTCGAAGCACAGGAACGAGATACGGGAGCACTCAAAGGCACACTTTTCGGCCTTAGCATAAAGTCCATGTCGACGTAGGCGTTGTAAGACGCACCCAACGTGCCTGCGATGTTCTTCCAGAGAGGCCGAAAAGATAAGAATGTCATCAAGGTAAATTAACTGGTCCAGTCAGTCACGAAACACATCATTCACCAGGTGCTGGAATGTAGCTGAAGCATTGCAGAGCCCGAAGGGCATCACTAAGTATTCATAGTGACCGAAACGTGCCCGGAAGGCGGTATTCCATTCGTCACCCTCCCGGATGCGGATGAGGTTATAAGCTCCGGGAAGATCCAGTTTGGTAAACACAGCAGCTGTTCCAAGTCTTTGAAATAGTTCAGGGACCAGTGGCAAAGGGTACCGTTTTTTAACAGTAATTTTATTAAGGTCCCGATAGTCTATGCAGGGTCTGAGAATGAAACCCTTTTTGAGGTTATCATCAAGATAAGCCTTGAGGGCTTTCAGTTCCAGCTCAGAGAGCGGGTAGAATTGGCCAAAAGGTACTTCTGCCCCTGGTAGTAGTTCTATAGGGCAGTCGTACGACCTGTGAGGTGGGAGAGCATCTGCCCCTTTCTTGCTGAACACATCCAAAAACTTATGGTAGACAGATGGAACAGCAAGATGGGTTTCTGGATCAGAGTCAGAGTTCAGACAGAACACTGAAGAGGGGGATTCCGGAGCCGGTGGCAGACAGTTGTGTTGGCAGTAAGAGGAGAGAAACTCAACTTCTCCAGTGGACCAATCAACGGTGGGGCAGTGTGCCCGGAGCCATGGCAGACCCAGAATGACTGGGAAAAGAGGGGACACTATGGCATCCATTGACAGGTGTTCCAGTAGGCTGCCCGCTGTCCGGGCAAGTAGAGGAACTGTCTCATGTGTGACTGCTCCGGATTTAATGGTGGTCCCATCAGCCAAGCGGATCACCATCCGATGGGTCTTAGGCTTGGGTGGGATCTGGTGCTGAGCTGCAAAGGCCAGGTCAACGAAGCAGCTACAGGCTCCGGAGTCCAGGATAGCGGGGACCTGGATATTCCCATCAGGGAGCTGGAGATGCAGAGGCAGTACAAGATGGTTGGAAAGGTCAGGCAAAGATAAAAGTCCTCCGGGGGTAGAGTGGAGCCTGTTTCCCTGCTTAACTGGACAGGACTTGACAAGATGTCTGGGACCACCACAATAGAGACAGAGGTTGTGGGTCAAGCGTCTGTGTCTCTCTTCAGGAGAGAGGGAGGGCCGGAGAGGTCTGGTTTCTGCCCGGACAGGAAGAACAAAGCCTGCGGCTTCTTCGGCTCTACGCTCCCGCAGATGTCGGTCGACCTGGATGGCCAGGTTGATCAGGGCTTCCAGTGTCTGGGGGACACCCACACGGGCCAGCTCATCCTTGAGCGGCTCCGAGAGCCCCAATCTGAACTGATGATGGAGCACAGCATTGTTCCAAGATGTATCTGCACTCGAGCGCCGGAACTGCTATGTAGTCTTCCACCATTCGGCGGTCTTGCTGGAGTGCGTGGATAGCAGCCTCAGCTGTGGCAGCCTGATGGGGATCCTTGTACAGCCGAGCCATGGACTGAAAGAAAAGGATGAGGTTGGGGGTTTCAGAGGCCTTTTGTTCCAGGAGCTGGTGAGCCCAAGCTTGTGGCTCATCCGTAGTAGCGAGGTGACCAGTCCCACTTTAGTGGCCTCTAACGAGAAAGTACGGGGTTGCAGGAGGAAATGCAACTTGCATGCATTGTGAAAGGCCCAAGACTTCCGGCGGTCCCCCGTGAACCGTTCGGGCAAAGGTACCTCAGGTTCACTAGGCAAGGTCAGCGTGGTGTGGGCATCCAGCTGGCTGGTGCCGGGAGGGGCTGGCAAAGTGAGTTTCCAACCAGGTCTATTCTCCTTGTAAGTTCTTCACCGCTTGGGTGAGCCCGGCTAAGTGCGTACTCAGATCCTCCATAGGAGAGGGTCTCTGCGCAGACTCGGACTGGCTGTCCGTTGCTGTCATTTACCTGGTGGCAATGCTGTATCTTGGCCTAGGCCAACAAGGCCCAGGCCTAGGGAGGCACTTTGCAGGGGGGCAGCACGAAGAGTCCCTGCCGGCTTGCACTTTTGGTGCTGTCAGTATGATAATACAGACAGGGCCACCATCAGAGGGGGACAGTCCATACATATGTGGGGGTCCGGGCATCCTGAAGGGCCCAGACGGCGTTCCCCAACCAATGAGCTGTTGAGCAGGCAGCAGGCATTCCACAACTGTGGGGGGCACAAATTTAGTCAGGCCTAGGGCAGCACAAAACCTAAATATACCACTGCCTTGTGGTAGAGTCTGACTTATGCAGTAGGCAACCTCTCTTATGGCCCTGGTTCCAGAACCCCTGGTAGAGAAGACAGGGAGTGCTGAAGCACAGGGGAGCACGAGGGCTGGATTTGACACAGGTGATGGTAAGATGTAGTCCAGAAGTCCGTGCTAGACCGAAGAGTAGTGATGCAGGCCGGGTCAATAACATGGGGGCAAAGCAGTACAGGAGGAGCAGGCAATCGGGTGGTCCAGTACAGGCAGGCAGGTTGAGGTACACAGGGATCAGACAGAAGAGTAGTCGTAGGCAAGCCGGGGGTCGGTGCAGGCAGAGTTCAAGCAGATGCTGGTTCAGGCCAGGTAACAGGAAGCTCGGAACAGATCACACAGAAATACGGTAATGCTGTAGAAAAGACGGCAATGATTGCAAGGTGCTGTCAGCTTAAATGGCAGTCTGGGGACCGTGCCGTCGCACACGTACGCAAGCACCGGCGCGCGCAAACGCTACGTGCACCCGCGCATGGGTCTCCTGGCCCGAATTTCAGAGGCGGAAGTGGTCTCCTGACACCTAATTAGTAAATAATGTCCACGTGTGTAATTTAATCTCAGTATAAATACAGCTGTTCTGTGAATTCCTCAGAGGTTTGCTAGATAATTCTGGTGAACAAACAGCATCATGAAGGCCAAAAAGAACACACCAGACAAGTCAGGGAGAAAGTTGTGGAGAAGTTTAAAGCAGGGTTAGGTTAAAAAAAATATATCCCAAGCTTTGAACATCTCACAGAGCACTGTTCAATCCATCATCCAAAAATGGAAAGAGTATGGCACAACTGCAAACCTACCAAGACATGGCCCTCCACCTAAACTGACAGGCCGGGCAAGGAGAAGCCATGTGGGGGACACAGCAAACATGTGGAAGAAGATGCTCTGGTCAGATGAGACCAAAATTGAACTTTTTGGCCTAAAAGCAAATCACTATGAGTAGCGGAAAACTAACACTGACCATTACCCTGAACATACCATCCCCACGTGAAACATGGTGGTGGCAGCATCATGTTGTGGGGATGCTTTTCTTGAGCAGGGACAGGGAAGCTGGTCAGAGTTAATGGGAAGATGAATGGAGCCAAATACAGGACAATCGTAGAAGAAAACCTGTTTCGGTCTGCAAAAGACTGGAGACTGGGGCAGAGGTTCATCTTCCAGCAGGACAACGACCCTACACATACAGCCAGAGCTACAATGTAATAGTTTAGATCAAAGCATATTCATGTGTTAGAATGGCCCAGTCAAAGTCCAGACCTAAATCCAATTGAGAATCTGCAGCAAGACTTGAAAATTGCTGTTTACAGATTCTCTCCATCCAATCTGACAAAGCTTTTGCTATTTTGCAAAGAGAAATGGGCAATAATGTCCTCTTTAGATGTGCAAAGCTGGTAGAGACATCCCCAAAAAGACTTGCAGCTGTAATTGCAGGGAAAGGTGGTTCTACAAAGTATTGACTCAGTAGGGCTGAATACAAATGCACCCCACATTTTCCACATATTTATTTGTAAAAAAAAATGTGAAAACCATTTTCCTTCCACTTCACAACTTTGTGTTGGTCTATCACATAAAATCCCAATAAAATTAACTTACGTTTTTGGTTGGAAAATTTCAAGGGGTATGAATACTTTTGCAAGGCACTGTATAGGCAATGTCACTGGAGCTAATGGGGAATGTAAGGAGCATATATTTTTCTTGATTTGAGAGTGTTCCCTTTAGCATTTAGGTAAAGTACAGTTGCATGCTGTGTGTTCTTATGCACACAGAGCTTGAGTTAACATCGAGTGATATCGTTTCCCTTGTTCACACCACAATGCTGGTGTCATGTGTACTGCGGTGTGTTGCGTTAAAATGCTACATGTATGCATTTTAAGACAAAGCAGTGCATGTGAATGCACATCAATGCAATGCAAATCTATTAAGGAAAAAAAAGATTTTTATTATTTTGTCACTTACAGGGCCCATAGCAATTTAGGGTGCTTAAAAACATGTATCAGTGTACATAAAAATGTGTGCCAATGAAATAAATAAAATAAGCAGTCTGGTTGTTAAAGCGGAGTTCCACCCAAAAGTGGAACTTCCGCTTTAAGGGAAGGTGACCCCCTGACATGCCACAATTTGCATGTCATTTTTTTTTGGGGGGTGCGGGAGGGAGGGAACCAGGGACCCTGTTTTAACAGGGTCCCAGGTCCACTTCCTCTCCTGGTGCTGCAGAACCAGAAGGAAGTTCACCTGTCCCCTCTCCCTCTCTGGGATCTTCTGGGACACGTCACAGGTCCCAGAAGATATGCCGGCCATGCGCAGCACGCACCCAGCTTTGAAGCCAAAGGCGGGTGCTCACACTTGTGATGCCGGCACTGCACGGAGGAGGGGGAGAAGACAGGTGAGTGTCCAATTATTAAAAGTCAGCAGCTACACTTTTTGTAGCTGTTGACCTTTAATAGGGTGGAACTCCTCTTTAACCACCTGACCTCCAAGGACATCATATGACGTCCTTGGGTTTGAGTGGTGATATCTGAACCATTCAGATACCGTTTTTTTCAGCAGGCGATTCTGAAAAAGATAAAAGTGGTCTTAGCGGTGGATTCGCCGCAAGATTACTTTTATCAGCGGCGGGAGAGGTGCTCCCGCTGATTTCCCGTCATCTCCGCCGCTTACCGGACCTGCCGGCGGAGATGATTGGATCCTCTCCCCCCCAGTGTCTGGGATCCGACTGAGCGGCTGAAGCTGCTCACTCGGCTCCATAACACGGCAGGCCGGAAATGACGTCAGAAGTCACGTCTGCCCAATGGTCTTAAAGGGCCTGTTTTTTTTATTTGGGCTGTCATTTTTTTCAAATTTTTTTTTTTTTTTTTGCATTTTAGTGTAAATACGAGATGTGAGGCCTTTTTGACCCCGGATCTCATATTTAAGAGGACCTGTCATGCTTTTTTCTATTACAAGGAATATTTACATTTCTTGTAATAGGAATAAAAGTGATCCATTTTTTTTTTTGATCACAGAACAGTGTAAAAATAAATAGTAAAAAGCAAAATAAATAATTAAAAAAAAAAAAAATTTAATCGCTCCGTCCCGCCGAGCTCGCGCGCAGAAGCGAACGCATACGTAAGTCCCGCCCACATATGAAAACGGTGTTCAAATAACACATGTGAGGTATCGCCGCGATCATTCAAGCGAGAGCAATCATTTTAGCACCAGACCTCCTCTGTAACGCAAAACTGCTAACCTGTAGAATTTTTTAAACGTCGCCAATGTAGATTATTAAGTTGCAAAGTTTGTCGCCATTCCGCGAGCGGACGCAATTTTGAAGCATGACATATTGGGTATCATTTTACTCGGCGTAACATTATCTTTAACAATATGGAAAAATGGCCTAACTTTACTGTTTTCTTATTTTTTAACTAAGAAAACTGAATTTATTTTAAAAAAGCACGATTGGAAGACCGCTGCGCAAATACGGTGTGACATAAAATTTTGCAATAACCGCCATTTTATTCTCTAGGGTGTTAGAAAAAAAAAATAATATATAATGTTTGGGGGTTCTAAGTAATTTTACAGCAAAAAAAAATGTTTTTAACTTGTAAACACCAAACCCAAAAAACAGGTCCGGTTGGTAAGTGGTTAAGGGAAAACAGGTCAACAGTAATCAATGCTCATACAAAGCAAATCACACTCCATGTATAATGAAGAACAATCACTTTTGGGTGTCCTTACTTTTTATAAATCTACCCCATTCTGGTAAAGTTAGCTGGTAAACATGGAAGTTGTATAACAAAATTATTACATAAAGAAACAGCTTAGATCTTTAATGAATATAATTCGTTATATACCTTAACAGAAGTGGACTTAGCTGTTTTGTTGGTGATTTTCAACTAAGGAGAGGATGCTGTGCCATTTGGCTTTATATGTGGGTGCAACGTCAGCTGTGCGTTGTCAAAGAACTTGTCCCAAACTCACAACTTTATTTCAAGATATCCTTGCCACAAAGTGTTATAACATTTTTTCCACTTTTGTAGATACTTTATAGCGGTTTCTTTAATTCAGCTTGTTTTAGGGTTATGGTCCTTTTAACTCCATACGAAGCAGACATTTAATACCTCACCTTCCTTTGGTGAAATTTTCATACAGATGAGTTTTCCACACACAGAGCACACTGAGCTTTCCACTGCACAAAATTCATTTTATTGATTGTTAGGACGTTGGTCAGGGGATTGGACATGCTAGGCAGTTTGTAATGAACTGTGGGAGTTCCATTGCTCTCTCTGCATGCAGTAATGCACACCGAGTCATTTAGAGAATATTTTTAACCTGCACTTGTGCCTAAGTATTAAACAGCTTGACAGCACTTGTCAGGGGAGAAAAATCAGATAAACAGTGATATGCCATTTAGTCAAGTAAAACCTAGCCTTCTACTCTTCATCTCCTCAGCTACCACTAGAGGTCATGATAACATAAACAACAAAGTATAGAGCACTGCAGCTTACCGTAACATTGCTGTATATCGGATACTGCAAACCCTTTATCAAAAACAGCAACGTTGCACTTTACTAGTTACAAATGCTAAATGGTTGTTGATTTGTTAACACATCCCTTTAAAATAATGCTTCAACCAAAGTGCTTCCAAATTGCTAATATTATTCCCCAAGACAGTTCTTATTAATCAGTGCTGTACTTAAAACTTTCCTGCATATCAGCAGTTTTGGCATGGCTCAGCTCCTTTTAGAGACAACAGCAGATACCATCACACCCTATACAATACAGTGTAGTTATTGGTTAAAATTAATTTCATTTTATGAGTGCCTTGCATTGCTTGTTACACTTTAAAGGAGTTGTAAAGGCACTAAGATAAAAAAAACCTTCTGTGTGTAGTAGG
>BLSH010063816.1:304652-316420 GCA_018402905.1 Glandirana rugosa
TAGCCCCCCCCCCCCCCCCCCGGCACTCTCCTAATTACTTACCTAAGCCCCTTCTCTCTGTAGCAATATCCACCAGTGCCTTAGCTGTCCCAGACACTCCTCCTGATTGGCTGAAACACTGCAGCAGCACCATTGGTTCCCATGGTTGTCAATCAAAATTAGTCAGCCAATCAGGGGAGAGAGGGGGCAGGGCCAGGGCGGGCCTCCATGTCTGAATGGATACACGGAGCTTTGACTCGCTCAGGTGTCCCCTGTAGCAAGCTACAAAGAATACACTGCGCTAGTGAAAAATACAAAATGATCAAAAAGAAAAAATCTCCCTGTAGCAACCTGCTGGCTGAGGGGGCACTCACCAGAGGGAGGGGCCAGGAGAGCAGAAGAGGAACCTGAGAAGAGGAGGATCCAGGCTGCTCTGTGCAAATACAATTGCACAGAGGAGGTAAGTATAACATATTTGTTATTTTAAAAAAACAAAAAAAATGAGCCTTTACAATCACTTAAAATCCAATCTAGTTAAAGGCATTGTACACTGTCAAATGTTTTGGATGTTTTGGTATTAGGTATTAGTGCAGTTCATTTTGTTTGTTTGCCTTGCCTTGTCATCATGGACTCACATGTTGTGGCTGCAGTTTGCAGTGTCAGGGCTGATCAACTCTCCTATGTCCATGTATGAATTTGTCTAGCTTGTCCCTATTCACCAAAGGGATAAGCAACTTTTTGTTCTGGGTCATGCAGCATGAGAATTCATCTATTCCCTTCATTGCTGTGCTTGCTTGTGCTTGTTTCAGAGCTAATTACTAGTTTCTACCTGCAGAACACTAGATTGAGAGACCCAGAGATTGCAGGATATGTCATGTGGCATGACTCATATTTGAACACAAACTGAAACTTCTGACAAGAGGTGACCGTGTGAAGATTTATTCTACTATAGGCTGCAGGCTCGGACTGGCCATAGGGCGCACCGGGCGTTTGCCCGGTGGGCCGGGACCCTCGGGCTGCAGATCCTATGAAGACAGGCCTGTCTCACAGTGGGAGGTAAGCAGCAGACGGCCAGTCTGGACAGGGCTAATGCAGACCACGGCCATGCCTAAAGCAGGGCCAATGCCAGCAAACTTCGAGGTGCAGCAGGAGAGAAGGCTTCTGGGACACACAGGTAACCCCTGCAGGAGAGAGACACCTCGCGGGCTGGCCGCTGGAGATGCAGCAATCAGGGGACGGCGGCCTCTCTTCTAACACCGGCCGGCTGCACAGGGAGGAAAGTGAGCGCCCTGAACCCTAAACTGATCCAGTCTTGCTCTGTAGTGGTGGGAATGGGGGTGGATTGAGGCTGTCTCTTTTCTGAACTGTGGAAGTCTCTTTGATAGACTGGGGCAGTCTCTTTGGAGGACTGGGGCTGTCTCTTTGCTGGTCTGGGACTGTCTCTTTGCTGGTCTGGAACTGCCTCTCTGCTGGTCTGGGACTGCCTCTTTGCTGGTCTGGTGGTTTTCTCTTTGCTGGACTGGGGCAGTCTCTTTGCTGGACTGGGACTGTCTCTTTACAGGTCTGGGACTGTCTCTTTGCTGGTCTCGGACTGTCTCTTTGCTGGACTGAGACTGTCTGCTGGACTGGGGCAGTCTCTTTGCTGAACTGGGGCAGTCTCTTTGCTGGACTGGAGCTGTCTCTTTGCTGGGACTGTCTCTTTGCTTTGCTGGACTGGGGCAGTCTCTGCTGGACTGAGACCGTCTCTTTGTTGGTCTGGGACTGTCTCTTTGCTGGTCTGGGACTGTCTCTTTGCTGGACTGGGGATGTCTCTTTGCTGGTCTGGGGATATCTCTTTGCTGGTCTGGGACTGTATCTTTGCTGTTCTGGAGCAGTCTGCTGGTCTGGGACTGTCTCTTTGCTGGACTAGGGCTGTCTCTTTGCTGGTCTGGGACTGTCTCTTTGTTGGACTGAGACTGTCTCTTTGCTGGACTGGGACAGCCTCTTTGCTGGACTGGAGCAGTCTCTTTGCTGGACTGGTGCTGTCTCTTTGATGGTCTGGGACTGTCTCTTTGCTGGTGTGGTGGTTGTCTCTTTGCTGGACTGGGGCAGTCTCTTTGCTGGACTGAGACTGTCTCTTTGCTGGACTGGGACAGCCTCTTTGCTGGACTGGAGCTGTCTCTTTGCTGGACTGGTGCTGTCTCTTTGATGGTCTGGGACTGTCTCTTTGCTGGTGTGGTGGTTGTCTCTTTGCTGGACTGGGACTGTCTCTGTGCTGGACTGGAGCTGGGGATGTCTCTTTGGTGGTCTGGGACTGTATCTTTGCTGGTCTGGAGCAGTCTGCTGGTCTGGGACTGTCTCTTTGCTGGACTAGGGCTGTCTCTTTGCAAACGCCCACACCCCCCCATCTCCAACCCCCCCCCCCCGGGAACAGTCTAACATGCCCAGGCCTATTTTTTGTTCCAGTCCGGGCCTGATAGGCTATGTGTACAGACGAGCAAATGACACCAAGAAACTACATGGTCAGTGCACATCTTATGCAGATGAAAAACACAAGGTACAGGTGGGAAGGATTATAATGCTTTTCATGCACTGCATGTGTTCACTTCTTTGCAGTTCCAGATCAGAGACTCACTACGTTATACATACAGAATGAAGATGACAGCTCTGAGGTCTGAACATTAAAGTCTAACTTTTTAGCTTTGAAATGAAGGAGAGTAAACATTATTGACAGGTGCTTATTGCTGCCTATGTTCCCACTGAGCAGATATTCCCTGACTTCCTTTCCCTGTTGCTGCTATTGAAGAAATGGAGAGTGTACACATTGGGGATGATTTACTATTGCCAAAATTTAATTGAACAAGCTGAATTTGGAAGCTGATTGGCTAACATGCACAGCCGCACCAGATTTTGCATTCTCTAGTATTATTAATTCAACCCCATTAATGGCAAGAATAACCGTAGAAACGTCATTGGAAATTCTAACCTTTCCCCACTCTGTTTTTGTCTATGTCTTCATTAGATATGTTTCCCATCACTTCCTGTTTTGATTTCTCTCCGATGTCAGAACCTTACGGATGCTTCAATCCCTCTCCACTCCACCCAAAGCAAAACAAAATGTTTTGGCCGAAGATTGGCTTGAAAAAATCATTGGCATCTCTTATATTTCTATCCTGGCAGGTTCCCTTTAAAGAATAAGTGCATTTATTCTTTTTGCCCCCTTCAATGACCTAACAGCTGCCTCCCTACCCCTCCGCAGATGCATACTTATCGAGAAATGACACTAGCAGGTTTCTAGTGTGTGACATCCCGTGCTGCGGCTTCTTTGCCTTGGTTGCACCTGCACAAAAGAACCCCATAGAATACTTTGAGGCTTGACTCAGCCTGAGAGATGGAGGTAGACAAGGCTCATAGCAATCTAAGGGGCTTCTCTACGCAGGTGCAGCCAGGAGGAAAGAACTTGCAGCGCTGAATGTCAATAAACACAGGAGCCTGTGAGTGTCTGTTCTAGGTAAGTATATATCTGCAGAGGGGTTGGTTGGGAAATTTTAGGTCAATGGAAGGGGAAAAAAAGAAAGGTGCACTTTGGCTGAAAATACACTTATTCTTTAAAAGCGCGAGGGATGTTTTTTTTGTTTTTTTTTAATATAAAATTTGTGATGGTGGTGTGTGTGTTTGTGTGTGTGTGGTTATGCAACTATTTTGGTAAATACAATTTTTAGATGCATACTGCATTTGTTTCACATGATCACTTTTATTAAAGAGACAGGAAAGATCAGCCTTGCATTGCAGTTTTGTAGTCAATACCCACAGTGCACTTTGTTTATAGATTTGATCTCACCCCTTCTGTTGGTGAATTCTATCAATGTGTACACTAGTATTTGCGTATTTAGACTTCTTCTGAAACCTGGTAGAGAATGGGGTTGATTTACTAAAACTGGAGAGTGCAAAATCTGGTGCAGCTCTGCATAGAAACTAATCAGTTTCCAGGTTTTGTCAAGGCTTAATTGAACAATTGAATTTAGAAGCTGGCTACCATGCACAGTTGCACCAGATTTTCCACTCTCCAGTTTTAGTAAATCAACCTCAATGTGTGCCGAAAAAATAATAAAAAGAAGGCTACCTTTAGTACATATGTTGTTGAATTACCCACCCCCCTAAGAGCACCCACCTGGTAAAACACTAACTTTTCTCCCCTTTCCAGTAATATTCTCTTTACCACTAAGCCCAGCGTCACTCAGCCAGCATGGTCCTCTTTTTATTGTGCATGTGCACTGTGGCCCCTTTCCTATGTATAAGCTGTACTGGCGGTGGCCTATAGCTCTCCAGTGATGTAAGGATGATCCATAATATCCTTGGAAGAAATGTTTAATTGGACAGGTTTTACAGCGCCAGGTACAGCTGCATAGTGAATATCACTGGAAAGGGGAGGCAGTAAATATTTTACTAGGTAGGCTTCCTATCACGTACCTGGTGCTGGAGGCCAATGGAGAGGCTTCCCTTGCGGCTCAGTTCCAGACCCTCCTAAGGGTGAGGTCAGGCCCAAAGTAGCAGGGGTCGTCTGCTGGTCTGTGTGCAGGGAGATCTGGAGTAGAACTGATGTGCTGGAGTAGAGTCAGCAGACAGGTGGCGCCAATGAGACTTTGCAGGTCTAAGGTAATGCAAGACTGGAGAATGGTCGGTGAAAAGCCATGGTCAGGAGCTGGGTGGGTAACAGAGCAGTCGTGGTCAGGTGGGTAGCCGAGGTCAAACAAAGGAGAAGGCAGGAGACAGGTCAAGGACAAGCCGGATCGGGAACAGGAACAAGAATATCACAAGGGTAAGGCACTGGAGGAGCCGAAGATCAACCAGCAATTATGGCCACTGACATGTTTCCTTATAAAGGCCGTTTGGCGCCAAACTACGTTGGGGCATGCGTGGTTGTCCGTCTGCGTGATCTGGTGCATGCCCACTTGCAACTGCATATTTCTTATGCGCCAGTGCGAATTTCTGTGGCCATACAAAGTACTGGCAGGGATGCCAGGTCTTCGAGTACTTCCGTTGCGAATGGTGCCCTGACACTTCTTTTTAGGTGAGTAAGGGGATAAATTAAAGAACAACTGTACTAAAAGTCTGGTTATCCTTTAAAACTGTTTTCTGATCAGCACAAATACTTACTACTAATACAAAAGTAATGCCCTACACCACCCTAAGTGAACCTAAACTCAAAATGTGAAGTTTATTGTTATAGGGAACATCTAGAAATTTTAATTTTGCCTAAGCAGTACCCTAAGAAACATACCTTTTTTGTTTTGAGGTCCTCAAAAAAAAAAAAGTATGTGCTCTGGTATGAAAGGGTGCATAGACAGTCTTATGCCTACATCCTGTTGGTTCTTTTTTTAGTCTTACAGGATTTTCAGTCTTGTAGATTAGTTAGATTTGGTGATGTCACTACTGTGCTGCTTGCTGGAGGGAAATTTGCTTGAATGCATCTCCTTGCTTCATTCATTCTGAAGATATGTGAACCTCTTCTCTTGCTTCTTGAATACCCCCCCCCCCCGACACCAGTTATGAGATTACCAGTCTTCAGGGGACACCTCTGACAAGACAAGGGGAAGCAATGTCTGATTCCTTGACCAAGATACCCAGAACAAGGCATAGCGAGCCAGTAATATGGAAAAGATCAGCTGCAGGAAACCACTAGGCAATACGGATGACTATTTTGTGCCCTGCTTGCATGTTTTTTGGCACACATTTCAGAGTTCAGGCCCTCTTTAATATGGCAGTATTCAGTGCAAGGTCTTGCCTCAAACATGTACATCTTAGTGCTTCGGGGGAACAAGTTTCAGGTAATGACAACTGGTTGCCAGTGCTTTTTTCTTCTTGAGTAGCGAAACTGGTCTTATAACAGATACCTTGTCCTTATGTCATTGCTTCCTGTAGTGGGTGGATCTAGTCTTAGGATCACCCTGTTCTTTACCATTGACTTGGGTTGTATTATAGTGTGCCACTTAGAATCCTGTTTCTGATGGCTTTGAATCACTAGGACCTTGTGAGAGATGTGCTGACACCTCAGTGTTGCCCAGAAAAGCCTCCTCTATGCTTTCACTGTTACATGGAGGACAACAAACAAAAGCAAAAAGCCCTACACACCTACCTGCTATCTGAAAGTAACTCGTTAGTCAGTGAGACACTCTCATTGGACAGAGGTCTTATTCTGGGCTGGATCTAAAAATATGGGCAACTGGGCTTATTCTTCAAGTCAAAAAGTCAAAAGCAAAGTGAAAATAATGTTAGACTGGTGCAGAGGAGGTTTTTCTTGAGAATAATAGTAGTAGGTAATTTGTGGAGCTTGCTCTTAGCCAGACGTGTTAGCTTTGTTTAGTCAGAAGGAAGGAAAGGTTCACTCAAATTGTTTTTCATATTAGATAACATACAGCAAATAATCAGTGGCTGTATAATCTACCTGACATGAGCCAATGTGTTTGCATGAGACTGCAATGGATTTCCAGAGATGTTAAAGGAGTTGTAAACCCTTGAGGTTTTTCACTGTAATGCATTCTATGCATTAAAGTGAAAAACCTTCTGTGCTGCAACAGCCCCCCTTTTACTTGACTGAACCCGATCATTCCGGCAACGAGCACGAACCCAGCAGCTCCAGCCGCTGTCTCGGTCCTCATTGGATAGATTGATAGCAGCGTGAGCCATTGGCGTGCACTGCTGTCAATCAAATCCAGTGACCCAGGGGCGGGGCTGAGTCCTGCTGTCTTTGTCAATGGACGCAGCAGCAGGACTCGGGAGCACACCCGATTGGGTGCCCCCTTGGAATGCAGCTCTCGTTGGGGGCACTCGATTAAGTGGAGGAGCCAAGAGCACTGCTGGGGGACCCCAGAAAAGGAGGATCGGGCCACTCTGTGCAAAATCCTTGCACAGAGAAGGTAAGTTTGAAATGTTTATTATTTAAAGAAAAAAAATTAACAATCACTTTAAATATATCTTTAAAGGATAGCTGTATTGAAAGGAGTACAGAGGCTGCCTTTTCTGACTTCTATCTAGAGATACTCTTTGCCTGGCTGTTGTTGGCCTTAGTACTTTTGGAACCGCTGACTTGGAACAATCATGCAACTAGTCAGTGAAACGACAGAACTGCTGCATTTCACGTAGAAGCCCCTGGATAAGCATAACAGTTACTAACATTTTTGAAGGATTCATCAGGGGACAACAATGGCAATGGCAACGCTGTCAATCTGCATACATTTTCCATTTACCATTTGTGGAAAAATAACCACAGAGAATAATTAAAATCAGAATTCCTGGAATAAGATCCAAATGTGGAGAATAGCTGTGCGTGACCATTCTTTGAATATTCACATGCAGACCTTCCATACAACCCTGCTGTAACATTTGAGGCCTGGTTTGTATTCTTTACATAATACATTGATAGAAGATTGTGTTTCATGTTGTCTGTGCTGATCTTCTTTAGATCCTTTTTCAATGGGCACAGACAAGCTTCAAAAAGAGAAGAGTTTACTGTACACTTTGGGGAGAGCAGGCATCCTAAGATGATACATTTTAAGCAGCCAGCATTGTGAATAAATAGCAAGGCACTGGGCTAATGAGTTCAGTCTCCTGGTTTGATCTCTATCAAACAGTCTGGGCACATGCTGGAGCCACTTAGTTCAGAAAGCTCTGTTGAGGAGCAGACAACTTGGAAATAACGGTACCCTGTCTGGTTATGTCAAAAGTACATCCTTGTCTGTGATTAAAATGCTGGATTTCCATTTGCTTGAAGGACACTGCCTAAGCAGAATTGTGTCTTTAAAGAAGCCTGCCATGGATTAAATATGTAAGCTGCCATAACTGACCTCCTTCTGAAAATGCTAGAAGCCTCACTTTCAGCCACTGACCAAGACCAATCTTGTAGCTAGTGAAGTTGAAACTCTGGCACTACATGTACATGTCTCGACCACTAACTCAAAAGGTATTAAAACTGGTGGATAAGTCAATCTGATTTATCATTTGCTGTCCATAGAGTGAATGGTGAAGGAACCATAGAGAACAGTGGGGATCCAGACATCTTATACACCCAAAAGTGTGTTAGATGCAGGAGATTATAGTCCGCACTAGCTCTTCAAGGCAGCAAAGGCTAGCGGGACAGGTAAGTATTAATACTGTTTTTTTACAGAAATCATTTTCCTTAAAGCAGTAAACTGCCACAAAAATAAAAAAAATGGGCCCTCTGCGGGTTTAAGCCATAATGTACCAGTATGCACCGCATACTAGCACATTATGACACTTACCTGCACACGGAGCCCTCCAGCATAGCACTGCCACGGTTCCCCGGTGCTTCCATCTTCACCTAGTCTTCCTTCTGTGTTTGTGGGCTCTGGCTGTATGAATGGCCAAGGCCGGGATAACCACACTCCCTCGCATGCTGCCCCGACATGGAGCATTGACCTTATGGTACGGGTATGCTGCCCCGTCAGAGCGCATGCGCCGGTGATTTCACTGGCTTCATCCCATGTGATTATCTTGTACTTATAGATAAGCCTTATTATAGACTTACCTGTAGGTACAAGTTTAAAAGTGAACTTTACTTCCACTTGAAATCATATTTAGATGGTGACAGAGCTGCTTTAAATTTCTGTACCAAGATCCTTATTTGTCTTAATTGTTCTGTTCCATATGCATGCAACAGCACAGAACCTTTTTTTAGGGCCACAACAAACATATGTTTACAAAATAATGAGAGGCAGATTGCATGACTCAGCATCATGTGAAAGGAGGATGTAGTTCCATTTAGAAACACCATGAAAGGTCAAATTACTTGAGTTACATGATAGCAACTGGTAGACTTTAGTACCATTTGCAGTGTTTTCTAGATTGCATTGGCAGTTCACCAACTCTCACCTGGAGTTTCTCTTTAAATGCCACGACAAAAAGAGCTTTGCCAAGTCCTAGTTAAATCTAAAATGAACACAAACATAATGCATTATAATTAGGAAACACAGAGTCATATGCATGAAAGAAACTTGCTTTATATTGTGTCTTTGTCAGTTTTAATTTTCCTCCTGCTTGGCATGTCACACTTGAGGAGTTGAAACAGGAAGAAAGAGTTCCGCACTTATTTTCAGGAATTTGGCTGAAAATTAAATAGAAGTCTCATCGCGTTTTATCTACTTATTTTGCTGTTTTTTTTTTATTATTGATTTTTAGTTTGATAGGTACAGTTCTGTAACAGTCACTTTGCTATGCTATACTTTGCAAACATTTGCCAATGACCAAATGCCTAATGTACTCTCCATTATATTTATTATATTTTAATTTCTTTCTGAGAGTGTTTATGAAGTGGGTAATAATGACCAGACTAACATCTGCATAAAAACAGATTAAGGCCTGGTTCACACCTGTGCATTTGTTAGTGCATTTTCAGTTTTTCTGAAACATAGGTGTGAACCAGGCCTTAACATGATTGTAAACAATCACATTGAAAAACAACCCATTCAGTTTAAAATAGAAATGAAAGGCAAAACATTTGTGTATAGATATAAAAAAATATATATCATAAATACATTTTTTCCCTTTTTTGTAATTGATCACATTCCCTCTGTTCTCAGCTGTATAAGCGCTGGGGGGAGGAGAAGCAACAGTACACTGAGCTTCCCAGTGATAGCCTGTGGGGGTCAGGACAATTCTAATTATTGGTGTAGGGCAGACTGAGTTTCCAGCAGTCATGAGGTCCCAGCACAGCTAGAGAACTGACCACGCTGTGTTCTCATGCTTAGTGTGGTCCGTTTTTAATAGGAAAGTCAAGGGACATGCAGGAACACCAGGGATTTCACACAGAGGAAGTAATACATTTTTCCTTCAAGTACATGAAGGCATACATCAGGATTATGAAATGTTGGGTTTACATATTCTTTAAAACAGATTGACATGGAAATTGAAAGACAAGTATTCTGCCAGAGCTAGGGTTTTTTAAACGTTGGATACAAGATCAGATGCCAATGACCTTTGAATTTTAAGGGAACCTCCTTATCAAACAAAAATAGAACCACAGACTTGGATGAGTGTGATCATCGCCATGTGATGCTCATGTGGGTACATGTGGGCCTTCTCCTCTAAGGCCTCATACACACGGGCGTATATAAAATAATAAACAAAACGTCGGGCCCGACGTCAAGGAAAAAAAGTCGACGTTTTTCGGCGTTATGCATTGGCGTTTTTGAGCGCTAGTGAGCGTCGGCGTCAATAGACGTTTTTTAAAACAAAATCATTCCTCTGCTATTTTTCAACCTAAAAACGTCGGCGTCAAAAAACGCCGGAAAACGCCGGTATAATAATAGGTGGCATATGGTGGCATATGTTGGCGTTTCTTGGCATATTGTGGCGTCGGCGTCAAAAAACGTCAAAATGTTACAGCCTCAGAACGCGATGGCCATGGGTTCTACTTTCTGCTCACTAACGCCGACGCCATCTACAGCTCAGAAACGCCGACGTTTTTATGGGGCCATTGACTAACATGGAGAGCTGCAAAAAACGCCAGAAAACGCCGGCGTCAAAAAACGTCCGTGTGTATGAGGCCTAAAAGTAGCAGCCAATACTATGCCCCTTTGTTTGTTAAAAATCAGTTCAAAGGTTAAAGATTGATATTTAGGATCAGGTCACAATTTGAGAATTGGCTGATTTTACTAAAGAATTGTAGTAATAGTAACTGTACAATGGGATTCTGTTAGAATTCTACAGTCCAGTTTCCATGCTGCATTTGTTATTTGGGTCATTCATTCCTTTGGAAGCATTGTAAATGTATTGTTTTTACAATGTAAAATTACGTTTACAGTCATCGCTATTAAATATATAAATGAACTCAATTAAAATGACATTGCAAGAGAACTGGACCATGGCCTATTCTTAGAAAATCACTTTCCACTTACTACTGCTGTGATTCTATGCTAGCAGTTGTGCTGCTGTGAAGATCAGAATTCTACCAGGAACAAGTTATTAAAATGCTTTTCCTATAGAATCGGTTACATTTGGACCTGGAAGATGCAAAGTACAGAATTTCAAAAATTTAACCTGGTGTGTGAGAAATAAAAATGGAGGACCAGCAATATATTCTGTTTTGGTCAATTCACCCTCTGCCTTTTTTTTTTTTAAGGCTAGGTTCACACTGTCTTCTTATGTGGCTCATGGCAGGGGTCCGGTAAATCCCTGTTATCTGTTTCATGGACGAACGAGGCCCAAATTTTTGCCTGAATTCGGACCTGAAATGGAGCCAAAGATGCACAGGACCCCTGTGCAACTCACTCCGCAGCTGCCACGGAGATGTGTGAACCAGCTCCATTGAGCCGGTCACAATCTCCTGTCATGCTTATTGGATGCGGGGAAAATCACATCCAATTTGCACTCGTGTGAACCCGGCCTCAGACTCCTTGAAATTCTTGCCAGATGCTAAGGGGCATAGGGACAGGTGTTAGTATAACTGCCCTTCTGCCATTGGGAAACCAGCAGTTATGTTTGATGTAGTGGCTATCTTTGGGAGAACAGGGGACACTACAATTTTTTCCCATTTTATAGAAAATAAAAACTTTCATAATTCCAACGAGAGTTAAACTGCAGTAAGTCAAATAGTATTAGTCTAGATTAGGGGTCTCCAAACTTTCTAAGAGCCAGTTCACTGTTCTTCAGACTTTAACCTCCCTGGCGGTATTCCCGATTGTGGCTCGGGGTGAATATTCTGTACCAAGAGCTGTAACCCTGAGCCACGCTCGGGATCGCATCGCTGGATCCAGGCAGCGCTACTCACCTTGTCCCCTGGATCCAGCGATGTG
>BLSH010063816.1:358674-368744 GCA_018402905.1 Glandirana rugosa
CGGCTTGAAGCCCTGTTTCAGGCCCAAGCCCAGGCCTGTCTTGGGCTTGAAACAGGGCCTGGGGCTTGGGGTAACTTTAGTTACCTCTGGGCCTGAAAATCCATGTTTTTCACAACATTTTATCAGGACCTTCCAGGATCTCCAGACGTTTTCCTTCCTTTACACCCATTCCCACCCTGTTCACTGGATGTTTCTTTACCCCTGTCCCCTTATTGAAATTTATAAAAATTTCTTTATTTTTGTATTTTTTACGTTTTTACCTCTAGTAAAAGTTTTACTCAGACTTTTCATAATTAATTGTAATCTCCGGTATCTGGGGTCCGGGACAAAGTTCGGGTTCTGTCCGGACCCGAACCCGGACTTTGTCCCGAAGTTCGGCCGAACCAGCAGAACCCGGACTTCTAGAAGTTCGCTCAACTCTAATCTAGAGTGGTTGTAATTGACATTGAAGTGTAAGTTGGGCGTGCCTGGAATTTAGGGGCACAGGAACAGAACTGCTTTTGCAGGCATTGCAAGCTGCCTACCCTTTGATCGTTAAGTTGATAACTTTTAGGCCCGGTTCACACAGGGGCAACTTGGAATCCGACTTGAGTCGCCTCAAGTCGCCCCAGGTCGCTTGACATAAGAAATCCCATTGAAGTGAATGGGAGCCGTCTTTTTGTACACTACGGAAGTCGCTCCGACTTCAAGGCAACTTCAGAAGAGATTCCTGTACTACTTGGAGGCAACTTGTGCCCATAGAATTCAATGGAAGTCGCCTCCAAGTCGGATCCCCATCTTAATGCAAGCGACTTTGTCAGTGAAAAGAATAGAATTTATTTTGGGGCAGCCCCTCCCTCCCTTCTCTGATTGGCCGCAGGCAAATTCGCTTGGCATAGTTAAGTTTGAAGTTGCTTCCAAGTTGCCTTGAAGTTGCCTCCAAGTTGCCTGGCAAAGTCGTGCCTGAAGTCGGATCACCCGTGTGTGAACCGAGCCTGAGTTTTCTTGGTTTTACCACTTTAATCAAACTGACAGCCTTTCTTTAAAAATAAGTGATTTTATGTTCATGTTTTAGACACTTTGACAACAGGCTCAAGAGTGGCAAAGCTGTAATTTGTCACATACCACTGTCAAAGCAGCAAGATCAGCCCATTAATGTCAATCATAAAATGAACCCAGTGTTATAACCTAGCAATGAGTATTGTTAAATTGTAAATCGTCTTTTTTTTTTTTTTTCTTCTTTTTTTTATAAATGAACCAATGAACCCATCACAGATATACCGTATATGCTGGATATACCTTCATGTGTTCTTGGAGTGTTACAGCTTTCACCAATATACAACTTGATGAGGCATTTAGACTCCATCTAAGAATCATTCGCTAATTACAAATTTTTCCTCTTTCCTGACACGATTGTTTGTAGAACACAGTTGTTATGGATTTTTCCTTTCTGTAGAGCATGAGTAATTTTTATATGAGTGAAATCTGGTCTCTGTTAAATTGTATAAAATAAAAATAATTTGTATCTGCTCTGCTTAGTCCACCTAGATGCTGTTGCTAATGTTTATAAGTTTATGTACAGTAGCCTGTCTCAGTTAAATTTTGGAGCCCAAAAAAAATATCACGCAATAGAATATTAATCTGCTTTTTAGGCGTCATACACACGGGTGTATGCTTAAAAATAAGCAAAACGTCAGGTCCGACGTCAGGGAAAAATCTGTGTTTTTTTTCAGCGTTTTGCATCGGCGTTAATGAGCGTTAGTGAGCGTCGGCATCAATAGGCGTTTTTTTTTTAATAAATCCTCTGCTATTTTTCAACCTAAAAACATTGGCGTCAAAAACGTCGGTACGGCGTTAGTAAGCATTTTGCGGCGTCGGCGTCAAAAACGGCAAAACGTTACAGCCTCAGAATGCGCTGGCCATGGGTTCTAGTTTCAGCTCACTAACGCCGACACCCTCTACAGCTAAAAAACTTTGGCGTTTTTATGGGGCCATTGACTAACATGGAGAGCTGCAAAAAACGCCAAAAACCGTCGGCGTAAAAAAACGTTGGCGTCAAAAAACGTCTGTGTCTATGGCCTTAAAAGATATAAACGTGTAAATATATATCTAAGGCAACCCTTTATGTCCTCTTAGATTAGGAGGTTTTAGTTTTAAATGGTTATAAAGGCTTAATTTTCCCCCCTAAAATAATAAACATATTATACATACCTGCTCTGACCAAACCTCCTATTTTGTGTTTCCTTCCATAGTAAGCTGGGCACATGTGCTGGCCACTCCTAAGCCTGGCTTTGTGTGTCTTTAGACACACACAGCGAGGCTCGGCCCGCTCCCTCCTCACATGATGTCACTAATAGCAACAGGAGCAAGTGGCGCTCACGGCTGCCTCCTTGCCCTGTAAGGAGAGAAACAGAGATCAGCACTGCTACAGATGGGCACAACAGCGCTGGATCGAGACAGGACTTTTTTTTTTTTACCTTAATGCAAGGAATGCATTAAGGTAAAAAAAATGTCTCGCCTTAAGAATTACTATGTTATAACTTATGGCAAAGTTTGTGTGGACTTATGAGATAGAAATAATCATATACAACACTTTAAAATGTGTTTATCTTAAGACTTGTACCATACCTTTTTAAAATACTAGAGTCTTGGGGTTCTGCATAAATAGATATAGGGAGGTATGGGATGAGGGGTGAGGGACAATTAGGAGAACTAACTGGGACCTCTGGTGATGTTTCAATGACTCACCATGTAATGTGGAATATGGAAGTAACATAATTGTTAGGGCGGATGAACTAGCAGACGGGTCCCCATGTGCTATGAAAAGTGAAAGTTTATGTGCACTATGCCAAGTGCACCAAACTTGTGAGTTTGTTTTTACCTTTTTTATAATAAAGCTTTCAGAAATGATTTCACACTTTGTGTGGCTTACGCTTCTTCCTTTGCACTGAAAAAAAAAAGCGAGATATAAGGTTGTCTGGCCTAGTGAATATACATTGGTTAAGGTCCAGACGAAAAGGTTAGTGCGATTCCGATGGAGATGGGATTGTCACCTATTGCACAGATATCAGTTGATTGTAGGAGCACATTGTACTCTGGATAACTTTCATGTGTTAAAAGAGCAGAAATGTGGATGGATTTTATTGTGGATTAATGTATCACATACAGTATGTGTGGATTTTATTGCATGTGTGTGGGTGACACTTTGTCAATGCACCGTGTGATTACGTATAATATGAGTATTTGATACACTTAATGTGGTGTTAATTTTACACTATTCAATTTTTTTAGCTTTAAACTAAACAGTGCTGTTACGTATATGCAAATTTCAACTTTCTCTCAAAGCTCAGAAGCCAAATCCTCGCCCCTATCTGTATACAGCCTTCCTGACTGTGATGCATGCAGAAAGCAGTAACCAATAACTGTTGTAAAAGGGGTAAGGTGTCTGGTAACTAGGTTGTGACTGACAATTTGACTTTACCTTCTATGTGCTGTGTGCCTTAACCACTTCAGCCCTGGAAGGATTTCCCATGTTAGGACCAGAGCACTTTGGGATTTGGCACTGCGTCGCTTTAACTGACAATTGCGCTGTTGTGTGACGTTGTACCCAAACAAAATTTGCGTCCTTTATTACCCACAAATAGAGGTTTCTTTTGGTGGTATTTGATCACCTCCGCGTCATTTCTGACCACTGCTATAAACAAAAAAAGAGCGACAATTTTGCAAAAGAAATAAACCAATATTTTTTACTTTTGCTATAATACACCTCCAAAAAATATATAGAAAAACAAATGTATTCATCGGTTTTGGCCAATTTATATTCTTCCTCATATTTTTGGTAAAAAAATAAAAAACGCAATGGACGTTTATTGATTGGTTTGCGCAAAAGTTGCCACGTTTACAAACCATGAGACTTAATTTCTGGCGTTTTTACAATTTTTGTTTACTAGTAATGGCGACGATCTGCGATTTTTATTGGGACTGTGATATTGGGACGGACACGTCAGACATTTTTGACACTTTTTTGGACCAATGACATTTATACAGTGATCAGAAATTAATGTATAAATGTCATGGGCAGTGAAGGGGTTAACCTGCAGGGGGCAGTGAAGGCGTTAACGGTGTTCCCTAGGCGTGTTCTAATAGTGAGGTGGCTGGACTACCAGGGGCATAAGAGATCTAATGCCTCGTACACATGGGTCGTCGATCGTATACAACAGGTCGTACGAACGACCGTTGTATGCTAAATCGACCGTTGGTACGCGCGATTAGAACAGCCAGCGTACGACGGTCGTACAACAGAAGTTGTATGAGCAGATAGAAAACTTTGGTAGTACCAACATACGACCGTTGTATCGTGTGTACAGAGAAGTTGGTCCAACAAGTTGTATTGTGCAATACACGCATGCTCCGAAGTCAGGAACGACCAGACACAAATTACATGCACCTGAACTTTCTCTTTATACGTTCATAACACGTCACTACGTTCAGCTTGGTCATACGATCGTGTAGTGCATGTCAGTATGCTACATACAACAGCCAACATACGATTTGAGCCGTTAGGTCATACTTCCGTTGCACCGTGTGTACGAGGCATTACTGATCCCAGTGACAGGGATCAGTAGATCTCTTACACGCCCACTGACAGAACGGGAAACCGCAGTGTTTACATCGGCGGTTCCCCGTTCTTCCTCTCTGCTAGGCAATCGCGACTCGCCGGTGGAGATAGAGTCCGCCCAAGCTGCGGGCACACTCCTGCAGAGATGGTGATTCACTGCCACTCTGCAGCAGTAAAAGTACGCAATGCGGTCGGGAAGCGGTTAATATACAACTGAGTGGCCATTTTGGGGCTGTGTGTGCAGGAAGCCTTAGGCCTGGTACACACTGGTGTGAAAAGCGCTCCGACTTTGAGAGCATGACATTTCCAATTCATGGTTTCCCTATGAGAGCCATCTTATCTGATCCGACATAAGTCAGTCCGACTTTTGAAAAGGTTCCTGCACTACTTTGGTCCAACTTAGGTGCGATTTCAGCCCATAGAATATAATGGAATTCGCATCCAAGTCGGATCACCATCTTAACTGATCCGGCATGTGCTCAGAAGTCAAATCTCCCAGAAGACCCCCCTGCTCCTGTAGCTCCTCCTGTTGTGTGTTGTGGTGAGTGCAAAATGTATTGAAAGAAAAACGGCATCCCCCCCCCTCCCCCCAAATCCATACCAGGCCCTTTGGCTCTGGTATGGATCTTGAGGGGAAACCCCATAACAATAAAAAAAAATGGAGTGGGCTCCCCCTCATTCCAGACCCTTTATCCGAGCATGCAGCCCTAACAGGTCAGGAAAGGGGGGGGGGGAACGAGCGAGTGCCCCCCCAATCATACCAGGCCACATGCCCTCAACATGAGGGGATGCTTTGAGCTCTGTCCCCCCATCCCAAAGCACCTTGTTCCCATGTTGATGGGGACAGGTGCCTCTTCCCCACAACCCTGGGTGGTGGTTGTGATTGTCTGCGGGCTAGAGGGCTTATTGGCATCTGGAAGCCCCCCCCCCCCCATGTAAATGAGTATGGGTACCTCTACCCATTCACACAAAAAAGCCCAGTGTAGTGTAAAAAAAAAAACAGGAGACAGTTTTTGACAAGTCCTTTATTATAAATTAATCATGTCCCCTGTGATAGCTCCAATGTCAATCACGATGGCCGCCGCCCACCTAAAAAAAAAAAACAAGGCTCCCGCCGTTCTGGCAGCTCCAGTGTCTGACAGTTCCTATATAATTATGGGCATGGCCATCAGTTGACATCACCCAGAGACCCCAACACCTTGTGATGCTACAGACATATCATGCCCGGGGCGGTGATGCCACAAGGGGATGGGGTGTCTCCGAGTGACATCACCCCACACTGGTTTTTGTTTTTTGGAGTAATTTGCACTTTGGATCATCGTATTCAGGTAGCCACAATGGTGCTGCCTAATAGTGACTGCATCTGAATGTAGTCCCTGTTCGGCTGATAATTTATTACGCAGTCCAGTTGATTGGACTTTTGTTGATCCAGAAGGTACCCACAGCTCAAAATCTGAGCCATCTATGGCCAGCTTTATTTATAGAAAAGTGTCTGGAAAAATAACATCTCTATCCATTTCCACCTTGACTATTGTGGTACTGGAAAACAAAATATAGAATCTGATCTGAAGGGAAGGATAACTTTTGTCAGGCACTTGAACAAACAGGGCCTAGTGTACAACATATGACTACCAATATCTAAGTCATACTAGAGTGGCATTAGACGTGGGGTATATCGCTCCAGTACAAGACTGACTAATGTGACTGTTTTTGCAGTTCCAGATAGTTAGATTTGCTTGTGTGGGCAGTCCCAGATGGCCTTGTTTATATTATATTATATTTGTGCTATTGGTAGATAAATCCATGTGTTGGATATCGTTTTGGCAAAACAGAAGTCATTTCTTCAGCATACAGGCATCTTGGCAAATTGGCCTATAGTGTTTGGCAAGATCAATTTGGAATATCATAGTTAAATTTAATCTACCGCATGTCCAAGGTATCAGAATATTTTTCCCCAAAGACTGATATAGTTTTTTTGGTGATTGCGTTTATTTCTTTTTTTAAGCCTAAAGACAAATGTGTTTGTTTTATAGACTATAGCCATATAGGCAGATTTCATTATTTCTGTGTTACCAGATCTCCGCTTTGCTTAGAGGGGGATCGATCCCCTGATCCCCGCTGAGTAGGCGCATGACAGATCTGTTTCTGCTCACTGTGCAGAGAGGGACCTGTCAGAGTCTCTCCTCTATGGGGATATCAGATGAAAACGGATCTGCCTGTCCATTTTTATTCGATCCACCAGACGGATGGAAATTAGGGTCACCATCCATCTGGATTTCACGGACAGGATTGGATAGTGACGGGTGTCATTGAACATGTCACCGCTGACATCCGCCGCTCCATAGGTGTGAATGGAGTGTCCGATCAGGTCTGCCTGAAAAAATTGACAGGCAGACCTGATCGAAAAGGCCGTCTGAAAGGGGCCTTAGTAGAGGGGATTTGTAGCTGAGGCTGCTGACACACACTAGAAACCAAGCAGGAGATTGGATCTTGCCCCACTTTTAGGTAGAAGTGTAAAAATAAAAAGTTGTGGGTGGGGATATGCTTTATGAAATATATAACAGGAGCCAGATTACCTTGCCATATCTTCGATTTTGTAAACTTGCATGATGTTTAATGTATTGTATAGTGTGGTATAAGGCACATCACAGGACGGCTTGAGAACCATAAGTAGGATGGACCACAGCATTGCACATCACTCATAGTTGGTCTTTGTGATCACTGTGCCTTTGATTGTCATGTTCAAATGTTATTCAGATAGGGTCTACCTACAGAAGTAATAAGAGGCCATTGTCTTGTGTACTTTTGTAAAGACCCAATATTTTTACCAACTCCCCTTTGCTTAGGTTGGCAGTACACTGTGCAAATGTGATCAGTGGGTGGCCCTGTTGCCACCTTCCCACACTGCATAGTTTGAACAATTGAATGAGCTGGGCAGAAAATTGTTGACAGACATTTTTTTTTTACAGCTGGTATAACATGATAGGCTAAATGAAAAGATCTACAAGTATATATGGTCAGCTTTATTCAGTCTGTATTATCTATCATTTAGCACCACTGGTCTCTGGACAATAAGCTACGCAGTATGAACCATGTCTGGCAGGGGTCATTCAGCTGTAACAATAGCTTGGATCCTGATCCCTTGCCTGTTGTCCTTATTAGACATGCCAACGCATAAATCTCTGTATTGGAAGAACAGAGGTAAGTAGCAGTTGCAGCAATGTGTGCTGGACAGGGATAGTTTAATAATTGTTCAGTATGCCTGGAAGAGGGATATAAGTTTAATGTGTATATATATGTTTGCTTAACCACTTAAGGACCGGAAGGATTTCCAGCTTTAGGACCGGAGCCCTTTTTGCGATTCGGCACTGCGTCGCTTTAACCGCCTCAGGACCGCCCACCATCAAATGACGGCGAAGCGGTCCTGCTCTCACAGCGGGTGGACGTCATATGACGTCCTCCCTTTAAGCCGGGATTGCGCGCGATCGGGCGCGCGCATCCTGGCTCTGTCGGTGTCGGCGTGTCCCCAGGACACGCCGCTTCACCAACAGGGGTGAACAGCCATTGGTTATGGCTGTTCACCACGTGATCGGCCGTGACGAAGTCACAGCTGATCACAAACGGCACGCCCGCCGTTCGCACGGCGCATGCGCGCGATCGGGAGCGTGCTGCGCGTGCGTGTCTGTGGCGGTGTGTTCCTGGGGAACACTGCCTGCCACCGACACTAGTATCAGCCGCCGCCCGGCGGCTGATACCTTGTGATCGGCTGTGATCTACTTCACAGCCGATCTCTTCAAATGTAAACAGAGTGGTAACTCACTGTTACCAGCTCTTCTCTCCTCACACAGTGTCCAGTGTGAGGAGAGAAGAGCTGGGATCAGTGAGTTACTGATCTGCATAGTAAAATCACACTGACACTGACCCCCCCTGCCCCCCCCAATGCACCTGTCACCCAACAGTCACCACATATGCCCCCATAAAGGGTACCTCTCATCATAAAGTGTACCTGTCCTCAGACTGCCATCATAAGGAGCACCTGTCACCCATCACCCGTCAGTGACCGTGGCATGTCACCCGTCACTGACCACCGACAGTCACCCGTCACCCATCACTGACCACCACCCGTCACCCATCAGTGACCACCACCAGACACCCGGCACCCATCAGTGTGCACCGCCAGTCACCCATCAGTAACCACCACCACCACACACCCGGCACCCATCAGTTACCACCGCCAGTCACCCATGACCCATCAGTGACCACCGCCAGTCACCCGTCACCCGTCACCCATCAGTGACCTCCACCAGTCACCCATCAATGACCACCACCAGACACCCGTCACCCATCAGTGACCACCACCAGAGACCCGTCACCCATCAGTGACCACCACCAGTCACCCATCACCTATAAGTGACCACAGCCAGTCACCCATCAGTGACCACTGCCAGTCACTCGTCACCTATCAGTGACCACCGCCAGTCACCCGTCACCCATCAGTGACCACAGCCAGTCAACCGTCACCTATCAGTGACCACCGCCAGTCACCTATCACCCATCAGTGACCACCACCAGACACCCTCACCCATCAGTGACCACAGCCAGTCACCCGTCACCCATCAGTGACCACTGCCAGTCACCCGTCACCTATCAGTGACCACAGCCAGTCACCCGTCACCTATCAGTGACCACCGCCAGTCACCCATCACCTATCATTGACCACAGCCAGTCACCCGTCACCCATCAGTGACCACTGCCAGTCATCCGTCACCTATCAGTGACCACCGCCAGTCACCCGTCACCCATCAGTGACCACCGCCAGTCACCTATCACCCATCAGTGACCACCACCAGACACCCATCACCCATCAGTGACCACAGCCAGTCACCCATCAGTGACCACCGGCAGTCACCCATCAGTGCCCATCGCCAATCACCTGTCAGTGACTGTCACACCCATGAGTAAACATCACCTGTAAAAGTCTCACACATGTGGTATCGCCATACTCAGGGGGAGTAGTAGAATGTATTTTGGGGTGTCATTTTTGCTATGTACATGCTATGTGTTGGGAACATCATATAAATGGACAACTTTGTGTAAAAATAAAAGCGTTTTCATTTTTTTCCACATTTTCCAAAAACTTCTGGAAAAAAATGACATGTTCAAAAGACTCATTATGCCTCATAGATTATACGTTGGGGTGTTTTCTTTCCAAAATGGGGTCATTTTGTGGGCAATTCCATTGTCCTGGTGCTCCAGGACCTTCAAAAGTGTAATAGGGTGTTGAGAAATGAGATGTGTAATTTATGCTTGTAGAACGCCTGAAGGTGCTAGTTCAATGTTGGGCCTGTATATGTGGTCAGGCTGTGTAAAAGTGTCACACATGTGGTGTCGCCATACTCAGGAGGAATAGCAGAATGTATTTTGGGGTGTAATTTTTGCTATGTACATGCTATGTGTTGAAAATAGCTTATAA
>BLSH010063816.1:396848-409201 GCA_018402905.1 Glandirana rugosa
CTTTATTACAACACGTTCTCTAATTACTCCTTCCACTTCCAAAAAATAATAATCTCTTTCCAAAGGTTCTTTTTGACCACGGTTCTAATTCCTTTCGTTAAAATAGATAGTTGTCTAGTCTATGTATTAGTTACTGTTCAAACTTCTAGACAATCACCCCGGACTCTTTTTAACAGACCTTTCGTAAATTTCGTCTCAAGATGGGTCTTTTAAAAGAAAAAAAACCTTAGGTGAGAATTATGATGATCTATGATGATCTACATTGGAAAACAAAGGAATGAAAGTTTGAGCATGATGGTTACCCACCATGCACTTCTTTCAGGAAGAGATGCCAGGAGACCCAGGATGGGCTTCAGATGCCCTCACCTAACATGGAAAAGTCCAGCAGAAATGAAATTGTTAGTAAAAAAATACATGTAATTACTAGGCAGTTTGAAAGTAAGGAAACAAAAGGTTACATCTAGTAGTATCTAGTAGTATTAAGAGTGGATTCCAAAAAAAAGAAAATTTTCTGGGTAGAACTCTGCTTTAAATGCTTTCCAGACAATTTTTCTCAGGCCCCACTAACAGATCTTCAAACTTGTCATTGATTATGTATCTGATCTGTTGATAGATAAAATTGCTTTCCTTAATCTTGGCACCAGTTTTTCTTGGAAACCTTTCTCTAATAATAAAAAACCTTCACCTTCCTCATTAATCTCTTGCACAACATTATTTCAGCTGTCCAAGTTTTATGTGAAAAGAGGAGGCAAAAATATCTTTGTTGGGTCAACAAGCAGGTTATTTTCCACATTTTTTTTTTCTCTACTGGAACCAAATTCTTTGAGTGGCCATCTTATTTTTCTAGTTGAATAATTTTTAGTGAATTCTCACAATGTATACAAAAGAGCAGCAGAAAGTGGTGTACATCGAAATGTACCATACGTTTTGAAGACTGCTTAAGACATAAGGTTAAGTAAAAGGAAAACTGGGCATGCAAAGATTACGTGATGGAACACATCAGAGGATGACCTAGCATAGAAAATCATCAGGTAAGGCCACAAGAGCTATTAATGGAGCAGTGTTGGTTAGTATCAATGGGGATCGGGGAGGGAGGGTATGGAGGAGAGTTGGCCGGGGGGGATACACGAGTCAGTAAAATCAAGACTGTGTGGATTGTGTTTTCATCATTCTAGTAGCCCGTGCTCAAAATCTCTTGGGAGGCATATTGTGATCTAGGTGTCCCAGACTCGCCAGAATTTAGGCATCATGTTCTGCAGTTGAGCCGACAGCTTTTTATTAACTAACATCCCATTCTGGTTTTAACCTCTGAGATAGGGATGCGTGGTGAAAGCCAGGTTCATGCCATAACCTGTTTGGTGGTTGTGAGAATATGAATCATGAGGAGAAATGGGATTTAGAGAGTCTTTTAGGGCATGGAGGATTTGGCACACTTGCTACCAGAAGTTTTGACTATCGGGCAGGATGACCAAATGTGGAAGAAGGCTCTGAGTTCCGGGCAACCAGGAAAACAACATTCAGATGAGTCAGAGGTGTGTACTAGTCAATTTGAAACAACGTACTATCGAAGTAGTACTTTATAATTTGATTTCCACCTCTACTGCATGCCTGGGCCATATTTATTTTTAATGTGATGCTCCTCTCTTGTACGGCTGTCCCATTCGCATATATAACAACAGTACTTGGTATATCCGAACTGCATACCAAACAGAAGACCCACTAAATTTTAGATTTCTAGATGTTCTAGCTGTACTGGATGTGCTTTAACAACAGTTTCACGTATTCACATGCATCTTTCATGTGTGACGCATAGCCAACGGTTATTGCAAAGTGCAAAAACAGCAGATTTCTATAAAACCGTATGTGATCAGTAGGCTTTTTTTTTTTAAATTAAATTTATAAACATGTTATACTGACCTGCTCTGTGCAATGGTATTGTACAGAGTAGCCCCAAACCTCCTCTCCTGCCCCCATAGCAATCCGAGCCAATGGCTTATGCTGCTGCCTGTGTGAAGAGGAAGATAGGAGAGAAGAGATCCAGCTGTGCAGAGCACTGGATCAATTTAGATAAGTATTTAGGGAAGTGAGGGAGGAAAGCAAATTGTAAAACATTATTAACTTTAATGCAGGGAATGCATTAAGGTAAACAGTGTTTTGGCTTTAGAACCACTTTAAATTTACAGGTTATTTTTTGTGATTAGCCAAAAATCTCTAAGATACACCAAAAATGTTCAGGAAGTAATCTTTATTGTCCAGTGTATTCAGTGATTGTAAAGCAATGGATAGCTGTAAGAGACTGTGGAAATGTAGTAGAAGGTGGTTAATGGCTACACATATTACACGAGCAGGTCAGAGACTGCAGCCATATTACAGGAGATTAAATATGTTAATGGTGCAAGTGGTGTATGGATAACCTCCTTTATAGCAGAGAAAAGCACTGGGATGCATAACCATGAGTCCAATAAACCAGCTCCAGAGAGACGGAAGAAATCTCTGAATAAAGACATAAAAGCACACATTTATATATAGGGAAGGGGGCACAACCTGTGGGGGGTACTGGGCACAGCGGAATTTAAACAAAAGACTCTGAAGGCCACAAGGAACAAATATCTTGAATGTCTGATCCCTGAAAATACTCATATCTTGTACACAGTAGAAGAAATATTAAAAACAAAAATTGTTCATGAAACTGGAAAAAACAGACCCATATATTTAAAAAAAACTGTTTAAAATGTGTATATGTATGTGTGTGTGTATGTGTGTGTGTGTGTATATATATATATCACATACACACACACACACACACACACACACACAGTATCTCACAAAAATGAGTACACCCCTCACATTTTTGTAAATATTAAAAAAAAACACACAGGATTATCTTTTAGCACACCGTAATAGCGGCCAGCTGCATAAATTGACTATGCTATATACAGTATCTCACAAACGTGAGTACACCCCTCACATTTTTGTAAATATTTTATATCTTTTCATGTGACAACACTGAAGAAATTACAGTTTGCTACAATGTAAAGTAGTGAGTGTACAGCTTGTATAACAGTGTAAATTTGCTGTACCCTCAAAATAACACAACACACAGCCATTAATGTCTAAACTGCTGGCAACAAAAGTGAGTACACCCCTAAGTGAAAATGTCCAAATTGGGCCCAATTAGCCATTTTCCCTCCCCGGTGTCATGTAACTCGTTAGTGTTACAAGGTCTCAGGTGTGAATGGGGAGCAGTTGTGTTAAATCTCACTCTCATACTGGTCACTGGAAGTTCAATGCTTCACCTCATGCCAATGAACTCTCAGAGGACCAGAAAAAAATATTGCTCTACATAAAGATAGGCTAGGCTATAAGAAGATTGCCAAGACCCTGAAACTGAGCTGCAGCAAGACCATACAGTGGTTTAAAAGGACAGATTCCACTCAGAAAAGGCCTCACCATGGTCGACCAAAGAAGTTGAATACACGTGCTCAGCGTCATATCCAGAGGTTGTCTTTGGTAAATAGATGTATGAATGCTGCCAGCATTGCTGCAGAGGTGGAAGGGGTGGAGGGGTCAACCTGTTAGTGCTCAGACCATACGCCGCACACTGCATCAAATTGGTCTGCATGGCTGTCATCCCAGAAGGAAGCATCTTCTAAAGATGATGCACAAGAAGGCCCACAAACAGTTTGCTGAAGACAAGCGGACTAAGGACATGGATTACTGGAACCATGTCCTGTGGTCTGATGAGACCAAGATAAACGTATTTGGTTCAGATGGTGTCAAGCATGTGTGGCAGCAACCAGGTGAGGAGTACAAAGACAAGTGTGTCTTGCCTACAGTCAAGCATGGTGGTGGGAGTGTCATGGTCTGGGGCTTCATGAGTACTGGGGAGCTACAGTTCATTGAGGGAACCATAAATTCCAATATGTACTGTGACATACTGAAGCAGAGCATGATCCCCCTCCCTTCAGAGACTGGGCCACAGGGCAGTGTTCCAACATAACAACCCCAAACACACCTCCAAGATGACCAATGCCTTGCTAAAGAGGCTGAGGGTAAAGTTGATGGACTGGCCAAGCATGTCTCCAGACCTTAAACCCTATTGAGCATCTGGGGGGCATCCTCAAATGGCAGGTGGAGGAGCGCAAGGTCTCTAACATCCACTAGCTCCGTGATGTCATCATAGAGGAGAGGACGAGGACTCCAGTGGCAACCTGTGAAGCTCTGGTGAACTCCATGCCCAAGGGGGTTAAGACAGTGCTGGAAAATAATTGTGGCCACGCAAAATATTGACACTTTGGCCACAATTTGTACATTTTCACTTAGGGGTGTATTCACTTTTGTTGCCAGCAGTTTAGACATTAATGGCTGTGTGTTGAGTTATTTTGAGGGGACAGCAAATTTACACTGTTATACAAGCTGTACACTCACTACTTTACATTGTAGCAAAGTGTAATTTCTTCAGTGTTGTCACATGAAAAGATATAATAAAATATTTACAAAAATGTGAGGGGTGTACTCACTTTTGTGAGATACTGTATGTCGTTCTTTCTGCCTGGAAACTTGAGAATGTCCATGGCATCCAAAAAGCATCCCTTTTACGTCAAAAGCGGTTTTGGACCAGCTAGAAAACGGTGATATAAAATTATGGATGCACCAATATATCGGTATATCAGTCTGCGAAAATTATCGGCCAAAAATAGGCTTATAGCTTTGCTGATAGAAAAAAAAAAAGGTGCTGATAATGGCATGCTGCGTCTCATTGACTTCAATGCAAACTCGCGTCCCATTGTCTTCAATGAAAAAATACTCCCTATTAACTGCAATGCAAAAATTGTTGTCTAACAACCGTTAACAAGCCTACACAAAAAAACAGACACAGCAACCCCAGAGAATCTGCTGCTCCCCTAACCGTGGCAGTTCAGAGTGAAGAGAAGTCTGCTTCCCAGCTCTGGCCATGAGATAGAGCCAAAAGAAGGACTGTACTGTACAGCGGGGCCTGTACTGGGGAGGGGGTCTACAATGAGATAGGATCGGTGTCTGTACTAAGGGGTCGGTACTGGGGGAATTGTTGGTGCCTGTACTGAGCGATTTGTACTGGGGAGGGGGGGTCTGTGCTGGGGGGAGTCTGTACAGAGAGAATTGTGCTGCGAGGGGGTCTGTCCTGAGAGGGTAGGGAGGTTAGGGGAGATTTGTGCTGTGAAGGAAATGGGCTTGGTGGGGGTATTTGTGCTGGGAAGGAGGAGAGGAATTTTTGGTTGCAACTGTAAAGAGGTCTGTGCCATTTTGTGATCCAACAGGAGTGCGGTTTGTTCTGCACTCCTGTGATTTGTTTTCAGCCAACAGCAGAATCCGCCCAGAAGCTTTGACTGGCTACTGGGCGCTGAGAGCCTGAGCCAGCCCCTCCCGTCCTCTCCACAGCACAGTGCACCAGTGAGCACTGGAGGGGAGAGCAGTCACAGCTCTCTGCTCAGAGCCGAGGGGAGAACTGCAGAGGCGACAGGGGACAGCTGCAGCATTGGATCGATGCTGCACCCACCTAGGTAAGTATAATAGTTTTTTTTTTTTTAAAACCCATACTTCTCTTTTAAAGCCTATTTTGTGAATAAAAGGACTGTGGTATATGTGTGCGGGGAGTTGCCTGAGGTTTTATTTAACTGTGTCCCTTTAAGCCCCTCCCTCTGTTAGCACAGCTTGGTTACACCCACATTTCAGCTCAGCGTGTATCATGCACCACTTTGTTACTTCAGATCTTTTTTTGTGGTGGTGTATGTTATCTGTTAAAGAATTAAACCCAACCCCCCCAGGTGCCATATTTGCTAGTTATTCCACTGCTTTACAGTCTTTATTTTGTTAGATTAAGCTATCACAAGATGCACTTTGAATTACATAGAAATAAATGATTGGTATTGTTGATTGTTCAACATTTGTATGAGCCCTTCTAAAGCAATAAAACTTGCACAACAGAGCAATCAGACAGATTTATGCTCCTTTTTGTGAGGCATATCATGATGAGTAGTGAAGTTTAGCACTGATCATCTTTTGGAATGGAAGCAGAAAAGACACCAGTCTGATTGATCTGCCCACCTACTTACATGAAGGACCAATATAAACCCTACAGAACACATTAGCTGCAGTAACGATAATGAAGCATGGACTCTTGCACACAGCATATTAGGCATGCAGCTGTGCAGAGTAAAATATGCTTGTTATGTCCACAGCTGCAGTGTATTTTAATCTCCTAGACAAGCATTAGGCCTCATACACACGGACGTTTTTACAACCGCGTTTAGGAGATTTTTTTTTTACAGCTTAAAAACACCTCTCCATGTTATTCAATGGCCTCATACAGGCGTTTTTAAGCTCCAAAAATAACCCAGGACCAGCACGTTCTGGGGCTCCACCGCAACAGCTGTAAAAACGCCAGATGTTGGTAAAAGCTGTTAAACACGGTTTAACGTTGTATACAGAGCGTTAAGCCTTGTCAGGCGATGTCTTCTCCCTCTGCCGATTCTTCGCCCTTTCCGGTTCTTCTCCTCTCTGCACTGTCTTCTCCTCTCCCTCTTCTGCCGGGTCTGCTCTCTCTGCTGTCTTTTCGCTCTTTCGCCAGGTCTTCTTATATTGGCATGGAGCGGGGCCACCCGCTGATGTCATCAGGAGGCCCTACCCCCTTGTGACATCACAGCCCGGAGCATGATGGGATGGTGATGTCACAAGGGGGCAGGGCCTCTGAATGACATCAGCGGGTGGCCTCGCCCCATGCCAATATAAGTCCTTGCACAAGGCGGACCCAGCATTACACCAGAAGATTGCGTTGAGTCAACATCGGAAGAAGAACAGAGGGAGAAGACAGCAGAGAAGACCCAGCAAAAGAGTGAGAAGACAGCGGAGAGAGAAGACCCGGCAGAAGAGAAGACAGCTCAAAGAGAAGTAGAACCGAAGAGGGAGAAGACATCGCCAGAGGAGGGAGAAGAGCCGGAGAGGAGAGAAGAACATCGGAAGAGATGCCGGAGCTGCCTTAATAACTTAATACTTTGAAAACCAGAGTACTGTTTATTTTTGACACTTTTTTTTTTTAGGTGATTGGGTAAGGGTTCAATGTAACCCATACTCATTCACATAGGGTGGGGAGCCAGGATCTGGGGGCCCCCTTGTTAAATGGGGCTTCCAGATTCTGATAAGCCCCCACCCACAGACCCCGACAACCAGCAGCCAGTGTTGTCGGGAAAAGGCTCTTGTCCTCATCAACATGGGGACACGGTGCTTTGAGGTTGGGGTTCCCCCTGCCCCAAAGGACCCCCCCCCCCCCATGTTGAGGACATGTGGCCTGGTATGGTCCAGGAGGGGTGCGCTCACTTCCCCCCCCCCCCCCCTTTCCTGACCTGCTGGGCTGTGTGCTCGGATCAGGGTCTGGTATGGATTTTGAGGGGGACCCAATGCCTTTTTTTTGGGGGGGCATGGGGGTTCTCCTTAAAATCCATACCAGACTGAAGGGTCTGGTATCTCTTGGGGGGGAACCCCACACAATATTTTGCGTTTTCACTTTGGTGGGTGGTTTTCCTTCAAGATCCTTAGCACACAATCGCACCGCAAGTCGGATCATCCTGTTCTGACTTCTGGTGCGACTAATATTCAAATCAATGGGTTGCCTTAGGGAACCATTCATTTTCAATAGAGGCAGAGAAATGAGGCTAAAAGCTAGCAGGGCTAAACACGCATTGACGCCAGTGCAAAACGCTGATAAAATTGCGTTTTTAACGCCATTTTTTTCCTAGCGTCGGTAATAGCTTCACAGCTCATTTTTTATAACGCCCATGTGTATGAGGCCTTACAAAAAATGCAGTAGGTGGCTATGTGGGCAGATTTTTTTAATGTAACATTTTGGATTGTGGATTGTATGGCCATATAATATACGGCTGTGTATGAGACCTCTTAAACCTTTCCTCTGTAGTATGTGGAACCTGTTCTTTCAACATCGAAAAGTGAACTGAATGAATCCAAACAGAAACTGGAAACCCTCTTAAATCTAAGTTCTATATAATCATCTCACATTTTCCTCTCTGCAGCTTCTACATGTAATGCTGGCTTCTTGTCATAATTCTGTGTGAGAGGCAGCAAATAACTTGCAGTGAAGATGACTAGGAATTATTCACATTAAAAGGATTAGTTTTCAGTTAGGATTGTAGCTTTCTTTAACTTTATTATTGATTAGCCAGGGGTTGATTTAGGACCTTCTCTGAGATGCAGTTAAGATACTAATAAGCTAATACTGAAGCCACAGCACCAGGAATCTTTTTTAGCATTAGAATCTTGTATTGAAGCTGTCATAAATTTTGTTTATCACTTCTGAATTCCAATTGGAGAAAACGACATGCTAAGATATAGTATTACCTCTTCGGTACAGCAAGTAATACTTTAAAGCCCAACTTCAGTCAATGTTTGTTTGGACAAAGTAGAGCGATGTAAGCAGAAGCCCAACTGCTGCCCACGTTTTTTTTTTTTTTTAATCTTTGTTTTCATTTTGTATTATTATTTTAAGTTTTGGATGGCGTTGGAAAGACTTAAAAATATTGCCAGTTTTTTTATTTTTTTATTTCAGTTTGTGACCCTACTGGAGAGATTTTCCATCACCTCCTGCCCTGTGCATCCCTGGCAGGAAATATAGTGTGTGTGCGGGGGGGGTAGTTGTCACTGGGGCAACAAAAACATTGTCAGAAGTTATAACCCTTACTCTCCTAAACATGTGTTTTTTGCTTTTGTCTGTGCCCCAAGTTGCATATATTTCTTATCACTTTTTGTCCTTATAGGAGGTCAGGGAGGGTGCAGCATGGTGCGGCAGAAATAATTCACACAGTCGGGTGCAATTGAGGGCACACTCACAGTTCCAATAATGTGAAGAAGCAGGTACCAGCCAACCGACAGCATCTGTTGAGATGGGACAGAATGTGGCCTGGCTGTCTCATGCCCAATCAGGAAGATATCCAGAGAGATGTGACCCTATGCTTTCCCTCCACATCAGGAACCTTTCCCTATCGCTAGTACTGTCCATCACAGACTAGGTACCTTTCCCTACTCTGCCCACTCTCATAAAGTGCTGGGGCCAGGGTCTTAAATAGACTTTGCTACACCTAAGATGGTCGCCAGAGTCACATGGCGGTGAGTCAGCAAACCATAGAGAAATCTAGTTCCCCATGACCTCCTCGACCTCTGCATTGGATTGCAGTGGAGACAGCTGACTACACTTGCTTACATCCCCAGTAACACATAAAAAACATAACATGCTGTATCCAAAACAAGCAAGATTCTCCATCATATTAAATAAAAACAATCAGAAGGTTCCGGTGGTGGTGGCAGGAGGTGAGGCTAAGCTCAATAGAAAATTGTTGAGATTTAAATATCACTTCAGAAACCCAAATATATACAGTGGGTATAAAAAAGAATCGCCCCCCTTTAACTATTTCAGCCCCGGAAGGTTTTATCCCCTTAATGACCATGCCATTTCTTGAGATACGGCACTGCGTTTCCTTAACTGGCAACTGCGTGGTCTTGTGACGCTGTACCCAAACAAAATTTATGTCATTTTTTTCCCACAAATGGAGCTTTCTTTTGGTGGTATTTGATAACCACTGCGGTTTTTATTTTTCGCTACAAATAAAAGACCGACAAAAAAAAAACAATATTTTTTACTTTCTGCTATAATACATATCCAAAAAAAAAAAAAAAAAAAAATATATATATATATATATATATATATATATATATATATATTCATCAATTTAGGCCAATATGTACTCTTATACATATTTTTGGTAAAAAAAAATTTCAATAAGCGTATATTGATTGGTTTGCGCAAAAGGTGTAGCGTCTACAAACTATATGAGAGATTTATGGACTTTTAATATTTTTAATTGTTTTTACTGGTAATGGCTGTGATCAGCGTTTTTTAGCGGGACTGTGACATTGCGGCGGACAAATCTAACACTAAGTGACACTTTTTGGGGACCAATGACACCAATACAGTGATCAGTGCTAAAAAAATGCACTGTTACTGTATAAATGACACTGGCAGAGATCCGTGTTCCTGCTTACAAGAAGATCTCAGTGTACTTCCCTGTCAGAATGGGGATCTGCCTTGTTTACATAGGCAGATCTCTCGTCTGCCTCTGTGAAGCGATCACAGGTGGCCAGCGGGCATCGGGTCCGCCGGACCCGCTGATGGGATCCCCTTCCATGCAGCGGGCGCGCACGCCCACAGTATCTATTACACAAAATGACGTACAGGTGCGTTGTTTCATGCAATAAAGCTGCCCTGGCGCAGTATATATGCGGTGGGCAGTCTTTAAGTGGTTAATAATCAAATTGTGTTGTTTTGCAGCCTGGAATAAAGACACACAGTTTTTTTGTTTTATCCAGCTGTATTTACTAGTGCAACTTATAACATCCAAGTGAAAGATAGAACACCAACATGTCAGAAAAAAAATATAAAATTTGTCAATATTTTGTTGAACCACATTTTGCTTTCATTACAGCCTTTAGGCCGGATTCACACGGCCGTTCCGTCAGTGGGGATCGCTCCGCCGATCCCGCTGAGCCAACAGATGACAGATTTGTCGGAGCCCCCGCTCTCCCTTATGGTAAATCAGATGACAACGGATCCATCTGTCTGTTGTCATCTGATCCGCAGACGGATGGAAAAATGGGGTTTTTCCATCGGTCAGACTTTACAGGTCTGGAGCGGATCTGAGAGTGACAGGTGTCAGCAGACATGTCACCACTGACATCCGTCTTTCCATAGGGGTGCATGGATGGTCCATTCAGGTCCGTCTGAAAAAACGGACAGGCGCACCTTAACGCAACGTCCGTGTTATAGGGGCCTTAGTCTGTTGGGATACATCTCTACAAACTTTGCACATCTAGACAATATTTGCCCACTCTTCTTTGCAGAATTGCTCAAGTTCAGTTAAGTTTGATGGTGAACGTTTGTAGACTGCAGTCTTAAAGTCATTCTGCAGATTTTCAATGGGGTTTAAGTCTGGGCTCTGGCTAGGCCATGGAAGGACTTTTACCTTTTTCTCCTTCAACCACTGTGTGGTGATTTTTGCTGTGTGCTTTTGGTCATTGTCATGTTGGAAGTTAACAAAGGCAAAGGGGGGGCAGTACCCCGCTAATATAACCAAAAAAACAAAAACATTAAGTGAAAAACAGCTGCAACTTGAAATGTGAGATATTGACACAATAATAGTGTATATATAGAAACAAGTTGCACTAAAAATCATGCACAAATTAGCAGTAAAGTTCATATGAAAAAATACTGCTATTAAAAAAAAAAAAAAACTGTGTCCAAATTCCAGCAAAAGTAAAGGGGGAAAAAATCCAACTTCCATAATTCCTTCCCGAATTGAAACGTCCTCCACCCGTTGACTCACCAACACACAAGCAGGCTGAATGTTTACCAGAGCCGGACCGGACCCTCTAGTTATGGAAGGTCAAGCAGACATGTGGGTGTATGCAACCTCTAGCATAGATGATCTTACCACAGCTTCTCCTTGTACATCGGTTCATGGGTTCCTATAGCACACTGGAAAATAAATGAAAAGGGGGGCACCGATAATGTAAAATATCAAAATGACGTATTTATTCCAGGCTTAGGCACTTATGACAGGTTCAGTAGCCAGTAAGTTTAAAAAGTTGTACAAGGTTTCGTCACAAAAGGACTTCTTCACCTTCCAATTGACAACTTTCTGGCAGAGGGCAGCAGATTTTTCTCAAGAATTTGATATTTTGCCCAATCCATTTTCTTTCTATCCTGACAAGTGCTCCAGTCCCTGCTACAGAAAAACGCCTCCATAACAGGATATTACCACTTCCATGCTTTACTGTAGGAATGGTATTATTTTGATGGTGAGCTGTATTGGATTTCTGCCAGACATAATGTTTGGTGTTGAGGTCAGATGGTTCAATTTTAGTTTCCTCTACTTCCATACAGGACACTTACACCCCCTTCCTTACCAGACCAATTTTCAGCTTTCAGCACTCTCACACTTTAAATGACAATTACTCAGTCATGGTACACTGTACCCAAACAAAATTTTTATCATTTTTTTCTCACAAATAGAGCTTTCTTTTGGTGGTATATAATCACTGCTGGGTTTTTATTTTTTTCAATATAAGCGAAAAAGTAGCGAAAATTTTGAAAAAAAAACACTTTTTTTTAGTTTGTATTGAAAAATTTTGCAAAAAAGTAATTTTTCTTCATAAATTTGGGCGATAATTTATACTGCTACATATCTTTGGTAAAAATAACCCAAATTAGTGGATATTATTTGGTCTCTGTGAAAGTTATAGAGTCTACAAGC